>SJYV01038735.1:1650650-1773351 GCA_006410875.1 Neotragus pygmaeus | reverse complement strand
TACCATTTCTGTCCTTTATCGAGCCCATCTTTGCATGAAATGTTCCCTTGGTATCTCTTGTTTTCTTCAAGAGATGTCTAGTCTTTCCCATTCTGTTGTTTTCCTCTATTTCTTTGCATTGAACACTGAAGCAGGCTTTCTTATCTCTCCTCGCTATTCTTTGAACTCTGCATTGAGATGCTTGTTATCTTTCCTTTTCTCTTTTGCTTTTCGCTTCCCTTCTTTTCACAGCTATTTGTAAGCCCTCCTCAGACAGCCATTTTGCTTTTTTGCATTTCTTTTTCTTGGGGATAGTCTTGATCCCTGTCTCCTCTACAATGTCACAAACCTCCATCCATAGTTCATCAGGCATTCTGTCTGTCAGATCTAGTCACTTAAATCTATTTCTGACTTCCACTGTATAATCATAAGGGATTTGATTTAGGTCATACCTGAATGGTCTAGTGGTTTTCACCACATTCTTCAATTTCAGTCTGAATTTGGCAATAATATATCTTGCACGCCTATTAAATATGAGCATCATATCTAATCATAAAGCAGGAAGGACACTGGGTGAAATTAAAAAAAATTAAACTAAATACTAACCTTTAAGACAGGCGTCAGAAAACTTTTTCCATAAAGGATCAAGTTGCTGTTGTTGTTTACTCGCTAAGTCATGTCTGATTCTTTTGCAAACCCATGGACTGTATGTAGCTCCCCCAGACTTCTTTGTCCATGGGATTCCCAGGCGAGAATCCTAGAGTGGGCTGCTACTTCCTTCTCCAGGGGATCTTCCAGATTCAGGGATCAAATCCGAGTCTCTGCACTGCAGGCAGATTCTTTACCACTGATCCACCTGGGAAGTCCCATACATGTATAAAGATATATACAAAGGATCAAATAGTCATATTCTGTCATCACAACTACTTAACTATGGCACTGTGGCACAAATGCAGTAAGCGGATAAATAAAGGAAGATTGCTGTGCTCCAATAAAATTTTACTTAGAGACCCTGATATTAGAATTTCATATAGTTTTTACATGTCATGAAATATTATTCTTCTTTTAATTTTTTTCAACCATTAAAAAAATAGAAACACTATTCATAGTTTGAGGGCCACACAACAAAACAGGTAACAGGGCAAATCTGGTCTTTATACCATAGATTGCTGACTCCTGAGAGTTTACAGTTTCAAGTATGGGGCAAAAAACATCCCCTTTGTCAAACAAAACCTTTTTCTTTTCTTTTTTGAAAAGAAAAATCAACAGAAATTTATAGGTTTCTGATCTTTATAGAAAACAGTTTTAGCTTCCTGAATGCTTGCCAGCACAAGAGACATGGCTAAGCACTGACCGTCTCTGCACAAAGTAAGGGGTGGAGGCAAGGTATTGACAGCTAGAAGCTTGCCACTAACTGGGATGGTCCTCACCATTACAGAGGAGGCAACATCTGTATAGCACTCTGTAGAATGAGTAGGATTTGGATAGAGCAAGACTGCAGTAAAAGAGAGAGAGAGAGATAAGGACAAAACTTCAGGGCCTAGCCATATAAGCCAATGAATTAAAAAAAAAAGGCAGATCCAGAAAAAGGGAAAAAACCAGCAGAACCAATTGCCAGTGAAGCCAAGAGAAGAGAACATTTGAAAGAGAAAAGGGCTTAAAATTCTCAATGCGGTTACTGGGAAAAAATAAAAGGAGGTCAAGGCACGGGACAAATGGAGGCTGTTGGTGACTTTTTTATCCTGCTGTTTCAGTGTAACGATAGAGCTGACAGATAGGTTTCATGGAATTAAACAGGGAAAAGCGTGAAAAGGATGCTGGTGGGAAGAATGGCCTTATAGAGATATACACTATTTTCTTAAATAAAACAAACAAAAAACATTTTAGTGAAAGTCACATCTTTCACTTTCACTACTTTATTAGTAGCTTGCTCAGTATGAGACATCCTAATCAGAAAGTTGTTTCTTACATTAAATTCTAATACCCTTTGAAATTAAATGGGCCAAAGACTTCAACAAATTTTCTTTAAAAAAAAACAACACACAACTATAACAAATGGTAGTGTCCTATTTCCATTGTCTTTCCTTGCCTTTTTTTAGTTTAAAAAATTTTGTATGTCAATTAAGTTTCAGTCTTGCAGAAAGTTACAAAAACTGTAAAAAGAATTCCTGGATACCTTTTATCCTTTTAAAAATAATAATAATAACAACTTCAGTCAAAGCATTCTTCTGTTGATTTCCTGGTTTTTGTCCTTTGTAATGTGGATACTGCCAACGAATTCTGGACATTCAATTTAAAAAGTGCTGGGGTCTAAGTAGTTTAGTTAATGTTGTCCATGATTCAGTCACAAGTTGTAGGAAAGAAAAGTGCAATATAAGCTCATGCAACAAAACTGGAATTTACTTGGCTTCTTTAATCTGTAGGTTGATGTCTTCATCAGCTTTGGCCCATTCTCTCTCTCCTCTCCTTCTGGGATTCAAATTAAATGTGTTAGGGTGTCTCATTCTCTCCTATACGCCTCTTTCTCCCTTATTTGTAATTTTTACTTTTCCTATCTGCAAATGTAACATGCTGGATCATATTTTCTGATATAATTTCTAGGTCACTATTTCCCTCTGCAGCCGTTATCTAATTTGCTGCCAAATCCATCCACTGAGCTCTTACATTCACTTACACAGTTTCATAGTTCCAGTATCACAGTTCTAACATTTCACAGTTCTAGTATTTCTACTTGGATCTTTTCCAAACTGTTACATCACTTTTTCTTTGCAATAGTTTCCAACTACCTGATTAGAAACAAGTTATTTTTAGTCAAAGTCTGATGATAATTTTAGTATTTCATGTCCATGAGTTCTGGATGTCTGTTTGCTCATGGTGGGTAATTTCCTCATATGCCTAGTTATTTGTGTGTTGGCCATTTGGGGGGCAAAAATTCTTTGGAAGAATATTTTTAGGCAGAGTGATGAGACTTTCTTCCAGAGAGTTTTTTTTTTTTTCCTTTACTATTGCCAAGTCCCTGGAAATACTACCAGTCCTGGGGCTCTTTCATCCAACTTCAAGACTCCAAGGTCTATTTTCTCCCCTTAAGAATCCTAACAGTTAATTTTTGCACTGTTTCAAAATCCTCTTCATCAGATTTTTTCCCTCATATTTTCTGTCTCTCTCCACACTGTCAGAGATTTCCTTGACATTATTTTCTAAACCTTAATTGAATATATACATATGTGGGTGTATATGTTATCTCTATGAACTCTCTTCTGACAGAAACCTTTTCTACAGCATCTTTTTTATTTTTCAAGTGAAATTCTTCAGAAAGTTGTACACTTGTTCCTCTAACAAGCTGCCTATTTTACATGATTGTCAAGAACAATGTGATTGCTTTCAATGTATGGATAAAAGCTACTACAAAATATTATTATGTCCAAGCACAGTGAATTTAGTAAGTGTCCATGGTGTATAAGCATGAACAGCTTAAAGAGAAAGTGGCATCTGCTTAGTGATTCTACTTAAATAAAATTAAAATTTCAAGTCACAGAAATATCAGCTGTGGTGGTAATGAGAGATAGCAACTTCTTTCTACATTCAATTTGCTGTTATTAATACTGATGTAATAGTGCAATGAAACATTTAGTGATGGATTTTCAAGGACAGGCTTTCTGAAAAAGGTAAGTTTGAGGAAAAAGTTCTAAAGATGAACCACAAGACTAAGAAGTAATTTTCAAGAACAGTATGTAATACGGCTTAGTATTGAACTGGATAATAAAAAACACAATATTTTCTTCCTCAGAAATAATATACTTTCTAAACACTTGTCTTCCTTTGTAGTCATTAATATATTCTTAAAAAAATCATGACTGAGTTCTCAATCTAATCTCTCTTCCTTTGAAAGAATAAAAATGAATTCCTTTTTTCAATATTCTTCTAGTACTCCAAAACAAAGTAATGATTGAAAACAAACCTCTTCACTATCAGTGTTTAGGAACTTAATTGTGCCTTTGTTACCTTAAGACAAATAGATCCCAGAGTTGGCCAGGAACGGGCATGTGAGGCACATTCTGCTTTTTGATCTTGGTAGTAGTTATACTGTTCACTTTATGATTTGTTTAAAAGTACATATGTTTGTGCACTTTTACCAAGAGAATAAATAGCATGTATTTTTGAACATCTTCCTTATAGAAACTTCCCTAAGTAAAAAAACTAAACAAAGCTCTCATTTAAATGTATTCATTCTACTGTCCTCTTAAATACTTTAAGAACCAGAGATGGAAAAAGAGCAAAACTGAATGAAATACTTGTCACTCTTATTTACATCTTTTGAGAAAACTCTCAATGTAGCTAGCTAGATTTAAAACATATTCTCAGGTAAAGTACTATTAAATATTAATATTGTAGAATACTGTCAATTCCCTCTTTCTCTAAATTTAAGTATTCTTATATATAAAATGGAAACACATGTGCTTTTTACTTGGTTTATATGCTCCAGGGTTTTTAAGTATCTAAAGAAATGGCACTTTTGTCCTTTGCTTTTGGACCTACAGTACATTTTGCTGCTGCTGCTGCTGCTGCTGCTGCTGCTGCTAAGGCACTTCAGTCGTGTCCAACTCTGTGTGACTCCATAGACGGCAGCCCCCCAGGTTCCTCTGTCCCTGGGATTCTCCAGGCAAGAACACTGGAGTTGGTTGCCATTTCCTTCTCCAATGCATGCATGCATGCTAAGTCGCTTCAGGCGTGTCCGAATCTGTGCGATCCCATGGACAGCAGCCCACCAGGCTCCTCTGTCCACGAGACTCTCCAGGCAAGAATACTGGAGTGGGTGGCCATTTCTTTCTCCAATACTTTCTATTCCTTCCCAAATATATTACTGTGTCTTTATTTGTACTGTGGAGAGTACAAGCTAGGGCTCTAATGTCTCCTCTTCACAATGCTTTTGAACAGTTACTGCTGCACCCCTATTCAATCTGCTGAGAGCATAGTCCTGGAATACTGATTCAACTGCATAAGGGCATTTCAATGGGTCCCCCAAACAAGACTGCCACTAAGACCACTTCTCCCTCCAGAAGCTGGCAGTCAATGATCATCCTGCTTCTAGCTAGCGAGGGAGCAGTTATTTCCTGGAAGAATGTTTTTAGGTCAGCATGATTTCTCCATTTACAAGCTTATCATTGCCTTACAGATAACCAAACCACATCTTTGCTCCTATATCTTAGATGAGAAATGGAAACTCTGACAGGACACTATCCTATTAATGAGGCCAAGGGCGTCTTCACTCGCGTGTACATCTTCCCTTCAGAGCCATCTGTCAGTCTTCCATAAAAAACTACCATTACTAAATACATTGCTTTTCTTGTTTGAAAAACACAAGGGAATGATTCTCTAGTTGTCAGTTCTTCTTTCAAAGTCCTTTTTAGAATAATAAAATTCTTATTTTAACTAGGAATAATCAGATACTAGTCTATAATAGCTGCAAGAATTCTCAAAAAAGCTAAACAAAAGAAAAACATAGCTTCTAGCTCCAAAAGTCATTGGAGATCTTTTTTTTTTTTTCGTATTAAGGCATCCAGAACACATAATATTGCACTGAGTCAAAAGGACCAATTCTCTTCATGGAGTAGAATAGCAATTGGCTGTTACTCATTAAATTCTTACAGCAATGAGCAATGACTCGCATTCTCGTTTTGTTTCTCTTTGAATAGCAGATGAAGTTGATTTTTTTCCAAGGCTGCTTCCCATCACCAGCATTCCTGATCCTTGACCTGTGTAGCTGTTAATATGCTGCACACATATACTTGGGCTCCTTAACAACCAATGCTGTTAATCTTTCTGCTTACTCCAAGTCAGTTCCTATCTTGTTAGTGAAAGTGTTTTTTTTTTCCCTTTCTGAACATAATAATTATATCTGGTACAAAAACTACATATATAACCCATCGGTTTTTTAAATCTCTTAAATTGTTTGTTTGTTTGTTTTTGCAAGGGATTCAGGGACCATGGGTTTTCATATTCTAATTGAGAAAGACTTGTAATTCCAAAAAAGTAAACTGCTACAGCTACTTTATAAATATAGCTATTACCTCTTGTATGTCTGGGGAATCAGTGTTGGATGCTACATTTTATCTTTATTCTCAAAGAAAAGTTAATTCCTTTGATTAAATATAAGTGAAAGATTATATTTTCTGGAACTAATGATTAAAAAGTAATATTTTGTAGATTCTATCAAAAGATATTTTGTTACAACTACCTGTGTTCAAAGGACCTATGTTCAAAGGTACTTCTCTTTCTCCATCTCATAATCTGCTCCCATCATTTTATACTGTAACTACCTATTAATCTGCTACATCTCTCAGAGATAGGAAGCTCCTGGAAGGTAGGGACTATATCATAATGACTGTTTTATCTGCAGAGCACATGGTCTGACAGATAGCACACAGTCAGTATTTCTGTTGGTCTTAGTATTACATTCACCTCAAAAATCTAATTGTTAATTAGCCAGTTTTAGACTAACTGGCACACCCACTGCCCCAACATTTATGTCGTCAGATATTATCACATTACAAACAGAGAGGCCCAATTTCAAGTATCTACTGATCTCTGCCTAAACACTGAGCATCTTTATGAAGAAGGTAGAAAAGCTAATTTGTGAGTTTTAAATCTTTTTTTCTGATTTAAACTCTGCTACTATCTAGCAGTAACCTTTGGCAAGTCACTTTAACCATATTGGATCTTGCACCCTTAGAGAGTAAAATGAGGAACTGGATTAAATAGTTTGCAAGAACCTCGCTGGGCCCAGTTCTAAAATTCCAATTAGGCATTAAACAGTAAGGGTACAACTATTACAGCAAGCTTTGTCAACACTAGAGGGAGCTATGTCCATGTTATCATTGGGGTGGGTTAGAAAGATTTCCAAGTCAAGCATCTTTAAATGGAAAACCAACTTTACAGAATAAGAGAGGTTAAATACCAAACAAGAGACCCATACTGTTCATACAGCCACTCCTCAGGCTACCTCCTTCTTACAGATGTTAAAGCACCTCACCCTCAACTTGCATCAATATACCTTTTGGGCTTAATTCTAATTTCAAAGGAACTAAGTTGGCTTGAGTCATTCCAATAGATTTCTTTCCCCATTCATCTACCTTCTTTATCAAATTAACAGTAACAAAAAAAGCAAAATAATGAATGCTATTATTTTAAAAGCCTCAGGAAATGAGCTAGGGGAGGAAAGAGATTCATATCACAATAAAGCTGTGGCCTGGGAAAAAAGTTAACTGCAACTGAATTCATTAGCAACTTGCCACTCAAACTGAAGCTACCAGAGCTACTTTGAAAATAAAACTATTCAAAGAGAGGAAAGGTATCAAGAAAAAGAAGGAATCAACGAAGCTCTGTAATGTGGGAGCTAGAATGCCTGCCTAAAGAGAATGCTGCCATTGCTCTGCTAGGCTCTGCAATGAGAAGCTTGCAGCTGCTGAAGAGTGATGTCATTAATTAGAGGCAATGGGGTCACATCAGGCATTTGGCAAGAAATCTGTCAAGTGATGAGATAAAGGAATGGAGGAAAAAGAAAAAACATTTCTAAAGCTAGAGCTTGCTCTGAAGTTTTACTATTTACATCCTCTCCCTCCCAGCTCCAAAAAACACCCATGGCCTTGAAAATACATGACCCAAACCATTATAGAACAAGTCAAATGAAGAATCAAAAACCTTTCCTTTGATATCAACTTATGTTTCCCTTTTCCCAGAGGCACAATGGCATGTTAACCTGACAGAGAGGGCTTAAACTGTGGATGTTACAGAATGTGATCTGTGGCAGAAAGATAATAGAATCCTGAAGAACCCTTTACATTTAAATTTCTTAGGTTAATTTAACACTCAGAAGCAAATCCTCAACAGTCAGAAATGGACCACCTACTTTTTAGCACATGGGCTGTTCCTGAGTAAAAATAGATTACACAAGAGCTTTGGAGAGTGACTCTGTGGGTGGAGAAAAATCTACTAAAACAAGACAGTTCTTCACTTAAAAAATGCAAACTCAGTTCTTCAAGGGTAAAATACAGAGTAAGACTCACAAGGTTAAAAGCAACTTATTCCTATGGATCCAAATAATATAAGTTGTTTCTTAAATCATCAACTTTAAATACTCTAAGAGACACCAACAGCCTTAACAAGTCAAAAAGATTTCTCTCAATGAAAAAACATTTAACAGTCCTTTCAGTCAATAATCCTCATGGGAAGTATAAGAAAAATATACTTTACAGTTAAAAGGAAAACTTATTGTCCTCCCTTGTTTTAGGACACATGCCAAAAGATTTTCAATCGATTCAGATTTGTACTGACCTTTAAAATGTTTCGGCCATCAAATGATTCTCTTTCCTTGAAGATATATTTGCCATCCGCTGTGTAGAGATTGTACCTGCCTTCAGCTGTAAATATTCCAAAGACAGTGTTAGAACAGAAGCTTGGGTTATTGAGCTGTCTGTTTTCTCTTGGATTTCTATAGGGACAACTAGCAAGATCTTCATGTACTACTTAGAAAGTAACAGTGAAAAAGTGAAAGTCGCTGAGTATCTGACTCTTTGCAAGTCCATGGTCTATACAGTCTATGGAATTCTCCAGGCTAAAATACTAGAGTGGGTAGCCTTCCCCTTCTCCAGGGGATCTTCCCAACCCAGAGATCGAACCCAAATCTCCCACACTGCAAGAAGATTCTTTACCAGCTGAGCCACAAGTGAAGTGAAGTTAAAGTCGCTCAGTTGTGTCCAACTCTTTGCGACCCCATGGACTGTCCATGGAATTCTCCAGGCCAGAATACTGGAGTGGGTAGCCTTTCCCTTCTCCAGGGGATCTTCCCAACCCATGGATCAAACCCCAGTCTCTCACATTGCAGGTGGATTCTTTACCAGCTGAGCCACAAGTGAAGCCCCAAAACACTGAAGTGGGTAGCCTATCCCTTCTTTGGGGATCTTCCCAACCCAGGAATAGAACCGGGGTCTCCTGCATTGCAGGTGGATTCTTTACCAACTGAGCTATGAGGGAAGCCTGGAAAGTAATACAACATGGAGGGAAAACATCAGATTATTATAGTCAAGAGACTAGTCTCAGCTCTGTCATCAACTCATTTGGTATATATTTATTCATTCAACATTGTCCAAGTACTTACTGTATATAAACTATATAACAAACCATATTCTTAGGCAAATTACGTCTCTTCAGTTCCTCATTTACAAAGTGAGAAGTTAAGAGTGGTGATTTCCAAAGATTCCCTGCAGTCTAAAACTCAAGATTCCTTATAAGCTGTACACAGTTTTAAATACATAAAAATATATAAAGGTTCATCTATTAACTAGTCAAAAATGCTGATAATCATGGTTTGGGTTGATTTAAGGACTCCCCTGAAATGAGAAAAACCTCTCCAGTTGTAATCAAAGGTATCCCTACATTCTACACAGAAATTNCTGTACACATTTTTAAATACATAAAAATATATAAAGGTTCATCTATTAACTAGTCAAAAATGCTGATAATCATGGTTTGGGTTGATTTAAGGACTCCCCTGAAATGAGAAAAACCTCTCCAGTTGTAATCAAAGGTATCCCTACATTCTACACAGAAATTTGCAAATCTATGACCTTAGCCTCAAAGCTGTGCTCTAAAACTCCTTGTATTAATTTAGCTTGCTTATCCCCCCAAATGTCCTTCAAATACAGCAGGGAAAAAATGGATATCAAAGAAAAGGATAACTATTATGAAAAAGCAAAACAATGTATTCAAAAGCCTTTTCAAAAGAAAATACAAGATAGAGAAGTATCCAGGGTATATAAAGTTCAAAACATCTTCAATAATTATTTAACTCTCAGAATATTTTCTGAAATACCAACTCTTTCCTGCCCACCAACAGACATTTAAAAGTATCTGTATTTCTACTTGAGTATACTCTTTTATTGTATGTAACTATGGAGATTGCCACATCAGAACTGATAAAATATATTCAAAGAGCTAATCCTAGGAAGATAATATATTTTAGAAAGTCCATTGGAATTACACCTGGGTAACTACAGGACTACTTCTCTAATGAGAACTATTCTCTTATGAAGAGCCCAGTCCCATGTATTTTTCACAACTTAAAAAGAAAACGTGAAACTTTATAAAGCAAAATTCACACTAGGTAAATGTCAATTTAAAAAAGCAGTAATGAAATCTGAAAATTGAAATGTTTACTAACAAGTTCAAAATCTATAAGTAAATAGCATTAGCCATGAGGGGAATGTAGATCAAAACCACAATGAAATACCACTTCACACTCAAGATGATGGCAATAACAAAAAAGACAGATAATAAGTGCAGGTAAAGATGTAGAGAAACTGAAGCCCTCATGTACTGCAACCCTCCTTATTCATGGTTCTGCTTTTCACCTTTTCAGTTACCCATGGTCAACTAAGGTCAGAAAACATTAAACAGAAAATTCCAGAAATAAACAATTTCTAAGTTTTTACTCATGCAACATTCTGAGCAGTGTGATCCATCCCACCCAGGAAGTTATCATCACTTTGTCCAACATACCCCCTTCTCTCAGTTATCATAATGACTGCCAAGGTATTGCACTGCTTGTGTTCAAGTCACCCTTATTTTATTTAATCATGGCCTCAAAAAGCAAAAATAGTGATGCTAGCAATTTGGATATGCCAAAGAGAAGCCATAAAGTGCTTTCTTTAAGTGAAATGGTGAAAGTTCATGACTTAATAAGGAAAGAAAAAAATCTTAGCTAAAGTTTGCCAAGATCTACAGTAAGAACAAATCTATCAGTGAAACTGGGATGAAGGAAAAAGAAATTCATAACGAGTTTTGCTGTCACACCTCAAACTGCAAAAGTTATGATCACGGTGCATGGTTAAGTGCTTAGTGAAAATGAAAAAGGCATTAAATTTGTACAAGAAGAAATTTTGAGAGAGATAGATAACATTCACATAATTTTTATTATAGTATATTGTTTAATTCTATTTTACTATTAGTTGTTAACCTCTTACTGTACCTAATTTATGAATTAAACTTTATCATAGGTATTCATGCATAGGAAAAATATAGGATGTCTGGTACATAGTTTCAGGTTATCCACTGGGGACCTTGGAACGTATCTCTTGCAGATACGGGGGGGGTGTGTGGCTACTGTACTGCTTGTGGGAATGTAAAATGGTACAGCCACTGTGGAACACAGTCTGACAGTTACTCAAAAAGTTATAACTTTGCGTTAATCATGACTCTGCAATTTCACTCTTAAGTATTTACTTAATAGAAATGAAAACATAAAAATACATACATAAATGTTTACAGCAGCATTATTCATAATGGCCCAAAAGTGGAAACAATACAAATGTCCATCAACTGCTGAATGGATAAATAAAATGTGGTATGTTCATACAATGGGTTATTATTTGGTAACAGAAAGGAATGACACTGTATCATGGATGAACCTTATAAACATTATGCTAAGTGAAAGAAGCCAGTCACAGAAGATCACATATTGCATGATTCTATCAATGTTTATGTGAAAATATGCAGAAAAGGCAAATTCATTGTACAGAAAGTAGACTAGTAGTATCAAAGACTGAACGGTAAGGGGAAAACGGGGAGTCACTGCCAGTAACTAAAGAGTTGCTTTCTGGGGTGATAAAAATGTTTCAAAATGTACTGTGGCAAAGGCAGCATAACTCACTATACTAAAAATTACTGAATTATATACTTTAAATAGATAAATTATATACTATATGAATTATAGCTCAATAAAACTTGTTACATTTAAAATATCTGTCAATAGGAAAGGATAACTAGACTGCCAACACAGAATATTTTCCTATATGACGCTCTGGTGCCAACTGAATATACATCTGGATCCACACAATTTAAAAGAAACAGATTCCTATAAAATTCAACTCTTTCATGTTAAGAGGCTAGGTAATAATGGGGCATGAAATAGTTTGTAAGAGCTCTGAACTAAGATTTAAAGACAACAATTTATTTTTTAAAAGTCTTAAAATACAACCTAGCATCAAAAAACCCGGTAACACTAGAACTAAGAACTGGATAGCTACGTCTCTCTCAGTCCTACAGTGGCTCTAATCAAACCAAACCAGCTTACAGTCGAGATCTCTGGTATGTACCTGAGAGAAATTAAAAGATGTATTTTGGCAAAAAGGGATACAAAAACTGTCCTAAACTATAAATCTTAAATAGTTCACGGGTTCTAATGGAGTCCTAATGAAGTCCTCTTCCAATGAAGACTTTCTAAAACCAAGATCAGTTCTAACAAAGGTAATAAAACCTAAATACGGGGTTTTGGTGGTGGTATATTTTGAACAACAGGCTTTAAAGAAGAAGCTGCACATAACTTGAATTTGTAGTGCCTGTTCAAATAGATGCTGAATGTGCCAGACAGTTTTCACTTGGCAGGTGGGGATGGGAAGAAAAATAATCCTTTTTAAAATGCAGATTATTATCCCAAATAAAGGGTTAAAACAAGGCATTTTTATATGAAGGGTTTTAGATTCAGGAGGGGAAAAAAAACATTAAGACAAAGTTTCTCAACCTTGGTGCTATTGACATTCAGGGCTGAAAAATTCTTCATTATGGGGGGCTTCTCCTGCGTACTGGAGAGGGATTGGAGCAGCACCCCTAACCTCTATGCATTAGATGCCAGTAGCAACCCACTCCCATTTCCCTAACTGACAACCAAAGTGTCTCCAGAGAATCCAAATGTTCTCTGGGAGGACAAAACTGCCCCTAGTTGAGAATCACTGCTCTAACACTTACTTTTATTAGTTAATCTCTTGTTTCTAAAAAAAAAAAAGCTGCCATGCATTTCCTAGGACATACTTACACTAAAACAATCATTCACTGTCCACCTAAAATTTACTTAGGAATCCTACATTTTTATTTGCTACATCTAGCAACCTTATGTGCAAGAAGAGTATAATATCTGAGAAGCTTTATAGTCCCATGCACGATATGTCCCTGCCCTCTTCCACCATACTTATCAAAACAAGATCATGGATATAAAAAAAGAAGATATGTCAGAGATCCTTTGATAGTCCATTCTCTTCAAACCCCAGGGATATCATTAGACCTTACTGGTCACAAACTGTACTGTGGTTCTATGCAGCACTTACCATTGGGGTCTTTCCTGAACAGAGTATTCATGACTGTAGCATGGAGTTTCACACTATTCCACTCTTTCACTATTAGTCCAGATGCCTGAAAACGTTCCAGCACTCGATCAACCAATTCCTGCAGCCTGCAGAAATTGAAGAAAAAAGCACAGAAACATTAGTAAACTCCTGAACCCCGATTACAAATTCAACATTTACGGAGCATCTTCTCTGAGCCGATTACTACAGAAGGCCCTCAAAAGAGAGGCTGCAGTCCCTACCATCATGAAACGCACAGCTTTGTGTGGATAACAGACCTGCAAACAACTGTAGAACATCATGGTGAGTGTTAAGGGAGTGACCAACTGTATTTGGAGGGGCCAGGTTTACAGAGGAGGCTTAAGCATGGTCTTGAAGGAACATGGAAGTTTATCATCTTGGAAATCTGGTGCAAACAGCCAGGTTCAACAGAAAGCTGCCTGAAAGAAAGTGCTTTAGTGGTCAATCCTGTCACAGAACCAAAAGCTACCATGACTGATGTGTTTCTGCCAGGATCAAGTGAGGTCTGCCACGACTCGAATAAGACATTTGCTCAGTGGGAAGGAACATGCACTGTGAAGATCCTGGCAGCCCTGGCCACTACCTCGAAAAGGGCAGGAGTGCGGTACCAATGAAGATGACTACTGGAAACTCCAAAGGGACCATGACTGATGCTCCAAAGGGACTCCAGCTGGCTCTAAGCCCTGGGGCTCTGTAGTGGATGAGTTCTGTCTTGATGATGGCTGTTCATTCCAATACCTCCACCAGAAACGATTCTTGCACAAGAATTTTTCCCTTTGTTCAGGTGTTCCGATCAGCCGCTTAAAGGACTCCCTTTAACACTTCTTATAAGGCTGGTCTAGTGGTGATGAACTCCTTCATTTTTTGTTTGTCTGAAAAACTCTTTATCTCCTCTTCAACTGTGAAGAATTTTGCCAGTTGTGCCACTGAGAAGGGGTCATTATTCCAGCAAGGGCGTGGTGGAGCAGATCTTGGCTGGAGTATTCAGAAAACAGCCATCTTATGTGACCACCCACTTATCTGATGGTGAAGTTCAGCCTGGGGTTTTTACATATTGTGCCCGAACGTCCACCCTGGGCCTGGTGAAGTTCTCTCTGAACACAGGTGTTGACGGGGAGGTCTGCATCAAGTGACAGAACAGCACACCTGGCCACGAGCACAGAGAGCAGCGTGTTCCTTTTAACTTTTTCCTTGGGTTGTTTTCTTTTGTTTTTTTTTTTTTAGATTTGTATTGCACTCTAACTTTCCTGGCTCAAAAATCTTTCATTCGTCACCAGTGTACTAATGAACAACAGATTTCACTTTTTTTAGCTTTTACATTTTAGGTGTACATACTAGTAATGCTCTTTGTATCACATACCACCTCTTTCCCCAGATGCAAGTGGCCCTGAGACATCTGGAGGGTTTGTGAATCTTCCACTGCTTCTTGGGCCACGTGTGTGTGCTCACTCGTGTCCAATTCTTTGCGACCCCATGGACTGTAGGCCACCAGGCTCCTCTGTCCCCAAGGACTGTAGGCCACCACACCATCTTGCTCCTCAGGCAAGAATACTGGAGTAGGTTGCCATTTCCTACTCTAGGGGATCTTCCAGACCCAAAGATTGAACCTCAGTCTCTTGCGTCTCCTACACTGGCAGGTGGATTCTTTACCACTGTGCCACCTGGGATGCACATGGCCTGTGGTAAAACACCGCGGCCCAGTGAGTGGCTTCTCTTTGAGCAGGCTGGATGGGTCTGCTTTATGTGAGATGTGGGTCAAGCTCACCTTGCATGGCCCATTTGTGGGAGTTTTCCTGAGGCCATGGGGCAGAATCTCTGGTTGCAACAGCTGAGTTGCCCAATGCCTATATCCACATGTTCAGCAGCCTCTGGTACCCCTATTTCTCAGTTATAGAACGTGGGCAAAACAACCATTTTCTGCTTGCACTCATACGCTGAAGCAAGAGGGGGTTATCCTCCCGTAGAGATTAACTCAGAAGCACTAAGAATTCTTTTCCCTTTCATGTTTTTCAGGCTCCAAGTTCCAAATTAATATTTTTATAATTCTAACTTCTTTATCTTAATTGTTTTTATTAAATGTCATCTACTAACCAAAAATATTTAAACATGAGTAAGCCACCTGATACAAAGAGCTGACTCATTAGAAAAGACCCTGATGCTGGGAAAGATTGAAGGCAGGGGGAGAAGGGGATGACAGAGGGTGAGATGGTTGAATGGTATTACCGACTCAATGGACACGAGTTTGAGCAAGCTCCGGGAGATGGTGAAGGACAGGGGAGCCTGGCGTGCTGCAGTCCATGGGGCCTTAAAGAGTCAGATATGACTGAACAACTGAACAACAACAACAACAAGCTATAATTAATAATAAAACAATAAATATCCATACCCTCACCACTCACCTCCAGAAATACAACACAGCGCTGGGACGAGGGTAAGGTAAGTGAGATACTTGCCTGAGGCACACAATTTAAGGATGTGCCAAAAAATGCAGTAATCACAAGAACTAATTTTTTTTTAATAAAAAAGATAAATAAGGCTTTAATGAAATATTTTTAAAACTCAAAACTAATGCAAAAAAACTCATGATGAACAAAATACCACATTTCTGAACGAAGGCAGGATCAGTATTACTGAGTTTTCCTTTTGCCTCAGTACAGTTTGGCATAGGACATACCAGAACCCAAGGATGCTTCCTGCTCTGCAGATCCCGTGACTCCCTGCCGCCTGCCACAGCATTTGCTGGGGCGGCCTCACATCCTCATACTCCTCGACATGCACACTTTCCTAGCAGGCCTCCTCCACTGAGCAGCTTCCAACTGCCGCCTCTGTGCCTTCTGTTACCTGGGCCCCACACACCCACTTCCTCTTCCTTCCGTCTATACAGATTTTAGTTTCCTTCCAAGCCCAATTAAAATCCCACTTTTCCACGAAGTCTTCCTAAGTACCTAACACAACTACCCCTCGGTATCCATGAGCAGAGTCTGCTCTTCTCTGAAATGCTACCCCACTAAGTAGGCTCTACTTAACCTTCCCAAGGAATAGTCCCTTAATGTTTCATGCTTGTCTGTCTTGTTCCCCCACTGGACTGTCTGCTCCTCAACAGCATTATCTGTCTTGTATCTGCCAGAGCACCACGGTACTACACGTTCTGTAACTACTTGCTATGATTGGTTAACTCATGCATTTGACTGATTAAAAACTGAGAACTGAATGTTAAAAAATAAAATAATTATGGTCTTGAAAGATCATTAAAGATTTGCAGATGAAACCAGGGAAGGAAGGACACATCAAGCAGGAGAAAGAGTGTGCAAAGATGCCAAGGCATGCAAGACCACAGCTTACCTTGAAAACTACTAATTACATAATATAACTGTAACAAGTGAGAGAAAAAGGACAGTGGAGATGAACTGAATGTAAGCAAGTGGTTGGAGAATGGGAAGGCACGGAAATTTTTTAAAAGGGAATGATGCTGTCAGATGTCCATTCATTAATCTCACACTGTGGAAGACTGGGAAATGCTTCAGAAGGGAAGGGACCAATGGTACCGAGGTCAGCTAGGTGGTATTAATAATAGAAATAATAACAAACATGATGTGTTAGGCACTATTTTAAGCACTCTGTATCTCTTAAATAATTTAATCTTCATGATAAATTATCTCTGTCTTACCAATGAGGAAACTGAGGCACAGAGAAGTTATAAAATTTGGCCAAAGTCACATAACTAATAAGTGATATATCCAAAATGAGAACCCATGCAGTCTGGCTTCAGAGGACCACACTATAAAGGAGAAAGGAACATCTAAACTATGGCAGGGACAGGGAGAACAGAGACAAGGTCATGTATTAATACTCAAAAGAGCTTATGAGAGAGAAGCTGGGACCTACAGACACGACAGCATCACAGGAGAGGAAGCAGTCGAGAGCCACTCCCAAGAGCACATCTTAAATGAACGACTGGGTGCGTCACTGACCACGGTGGGAAGTGGGGGGAGAGGGCTGACAGTGTGCATACTTCTGCATGTGTGGCACTGGGTATCTAGTGGGACATGTCCAGGAGAGAGATGGAAATAACAAACCTGAGGCTCAAGAGAAAAATCTGGGCCAAAGACAGACTTGGGAGTTATCAGTGCAAAAACAGTAGTTAAAAGTGTCGGAAAGATGCAACCACAGGGTGAGGAGGAGTCAGAGCAAGATAGCTAAGAACAGAGACCTTATGGGACATTCCTATGTAAGGGGCCGAAAGGAACCCGCAAGGACAATCAATAAGGATGATTGGAAAATTACTAGAATTTTAGCAAAGTTGCAGGATACAAAACCAATACACAGAAATTACTTGCATTTCTATATGCTAACAGTGAAAAACTAGAAAGAGAAATTAAGGAATCAATTCCATTCACCTTTGCAACAAAAAGAATTAAATATCTAGGAATAAACTTACCTAAGGAGACAAAAAGAACTGTACACAGAAAGTTATAAGACAATGATGAAAGAAATCAAAGATGACATAAACAGATAGAGAGATATTCCATGTTCCTGGGTAGGAAGAATCAATACTGTGAAAATGACTATACTACCAATTGCAATCTACCAGATTCAGTGTGATCCCTAGCAAATTAACACTGGCATTTTTCACAGAACTAGAACAAAAAATTTCACAATTCATATGGAAACACAAAAGACCTTGAATAGCCAAAGCAGTCTTGAGAAAGAAGAATGGAGCTGGAAGAATCAACCTTCCTGACTTCAGATTATACTACAAAGCTTCAGTCATCAAGACAGTATGGTACTGGCACAAAAACAGAAATATAGACCAACGGAACAAGATAGAAAGCCCAGAAATAAACCCATGCACCTATGGATACCTTATTTTTGACAAAGGAGGCAAGAATATACAATGGGGCATAGACAGCCTCTTCAATAAATGGTGCTGGGAAAACAGGACAGCTACATGTAAAAGAATGAAATTAGAACATTTCCTAACACCATACACAAAGATAAACACAAAATGGATTAAAGACCTAAATGTAAAACCAGAAACTATAAAACTCTGAGAGGAAAACATAGACAAAACACTTGATGACATAAATCACAGCAAGATCCTCTGTGACCTGCCTCCCAGAGTAACGGAAATAAAAACAAAAGTAAACAGGCGGGACCTGATTAAACTTAAAAGCTTTTGCACAGCAAAGGAAATTATAAGCAAGGTGAAAAGACAACCCTCAGAATGGGAGAAAAAATAGCAAAGGAAACAACTGACAAAGGATTAACTTCCAAAATATACAAGCAGCTCATACAACTCAATGCCAGAAAAACAATCCAGTCAAAAAGTGGGAAAAAGACCTAAACAGACATTTCTTCAAGAAGACATACAGATGGCTAACAACCACATGAAAAGATGCTCAACATCGCTCATTGTTAGAGAAATGCAAATCAAAACTACAATGAGATATCACCTCACACCAGTCTGAATGGCCCTCATCAAAAAGTCTACAAACAATAAATGCTGGAGAGGGTGTGGAGAAAAGGGAACATTCTTGTACTGTTGGTGGGAATGTAAATTGATACAGTCACTATGGAAGATGCTATGGAGATTCCTTAAAAAACTAGGAATAAAGCCACTACATGACCCAGCAGCAATCCCACTCCTAAGCATGTACCCTGAAAAAACCAAAACTGAAAAAGACACATGTAGCCCATTGTTCAGTTAAGCACTATTTACATCAGCTGGAACATGGAAGCAACTTAGCTGTCCATTGACAAATGAATGGATAAAGAAGTTGTGGTACACATACACAATGGAATATTACTCAGCCACAAAAAGCAACACATTTGAGTCCGTTCTAATGATATAGATGAACCTAGAGCCTATTATACAGAATGAAGTGAGTCAGAAAGATAATAAATATCGTATTCTAATGCATATATACAAAATCTAGAAAAATGGTACTGAAGAATTTATTTGCAGGGCAGCAATGGAGAAACAGACATCACAACAGACTGATGGACATGAGGAGAGGGGAGGAGAGGGTGAGATGTATGGAGAGAGTAACACAGAAGCTTACATTACCATATGTAAAACAGATAGCCAACAGGAATTTGCTGTATGGCTCGGGAAACTCAAACAGGGGCTCTGTATCTCCCTAGACGGATGGGATGGGGTGGGAGATGGGAGTGAGGTTCAAAAGAGAGGGGACATATGTATACCTATGGCTGATTCATGTTGAGGTTTGACAGAAAACAACAAAATTCTGTAAAGCAATTAACTTTAATTTAAAAAAATAAATTTAAATTAAAACAATAAGGATGAGGAACAAGAAAAGGAAAACTTCAGAAAGGCTGAAAGGAGAATTATGAAAGGTGGGGGAGGAGGGAGGAATACTCAGTAGCACAATGCTACAGAAAAGCCAAGTAAGAAAGGAGCAAAAGATGCCTCCTTACTTCTTAAAATCGTAACATTATTTGCTAGAGGAGTTTCACTGGCATACTGGCAATAAAAGCCTTACTGCAGAGGACCAAGGGAGAAGTCAGTGAGACAGGGAAGGGATATAGGCACACAAACTCAAGAAACTTACAAGGAGGGAAAAACTTATTGCCTTGGTAACTAGATAAGGAATCAAGGGCAGGTTATTTGCGTTTGCTTTCAATGAGAAGGAGGAGTTGAAAATGCTTACTGACAACAAGAAAACTATCCAATAGAGATGGAAGATGAAACCTTAAGCAAGAGAGGGGATTGATAGATCAAGAGCTCAAATGTGACAAGAAGGGCTGGTGTGTCATAGGTGATAGGAACACAAAGATGAGTGGAATAAGTCCCTGCCCTAGAGTGGCTTACATTCTGGTGGAAGGAGACAAACAATAAACATGCACAAGACATCAAAAACAAGTAAGCAAAACAAGACCGGGAGCTGACTGTGGCTCAGATCATGAGCTCCTTACTGCCAAATTCAGACTGAAACTGAGGAAAGTGGGGAAAACCACGAGACCATTCAGGTATGACCTAAATCAAATCCCTTATGATTATACAGTGGAAGTCAGAAATAGACTTAAGGGACTAGAGCTGATAAAAGACAGTGCCTGATGAACTATGGATGGAGGTTCGTGACATTGTACAGGAGACAGGGATCAAGACCACCCCCAAGAAAAAGAAATGCAAAAAAGCAAAATGGCTGTCTGAGGAGGTCTTACAAATAGCTGTGAAAAGAAGAGAGGCAAAAAGCAAAGGAGAAAAGGAAAGATAGAAGCATCTGAATGCAGAGTTCCAAAGAATAGCAAGGAGAGATAAGAAAGCCTTCCTGAGCAATCAGTGCAAAGAAATAGAGGAAAACAACAGAATGGGAAAGACTAGACATCTCTTCAAGAAAACAAGAGATACCAAGGGAACATTTCATGCAAAGATGGGCTCGATAAAGGACAGAAATGGAATGGACATAACTGAAGCAGAAGATATTAAGAAGAGGTGGCAAGAATACACAGAAGAACTGTACAAAAAAGACCTTCACGACCCAAATAATCACGATGGTGTGATCACTCACNAAACACACACTAAATTTCAGGCTGCTGTCACGGATACTACATTTGACAGTATGTCAGTATATTTCTAACAGTATAGTCTTTCAATTCCTACTTCACTGATCCTTTCCTGGTTGATTATGAAAGAGTCACAAAGCTTCTCTATGCCTTTGCATCCTCATAAGTGAATTAAAAACAACATAGAGTTGCTGTGAGAAAAATAACAAATTATTTTTAAGCAGCTTTATCATTTTGACAGAACTGTGTGTTTGAAAACAGAAGCCAGTTATTAATGTCTTGAATCTGCGCTTAAAGGCTTTTCAGCACTCAAACATTCCAGGGGCTTGGAGATGTACAGCAGAATGATCACTGACTCCCTAGAAAGTACAAATTCCAGATTTTTGTTTGCCATCCCCTCTCCAATTTAACTCAGTTCTATCCAATTAACATTTCCTGAGTGCTCACTGTATACAGGCATTATGCCAGTCACTAAAAGAATTAAAAACTAAGCAAACACAGTTCTTGTCATTAAGGAGCTTACAACCTATTAAAATAACTATAAAGAGGACGCTGGTAATGACACAAACAATACAAAGTGCTTTGGTAATTTAAAGGTGGAAGACAGTACTGTTAGGTTGAGACCAGAAAAGGCAACCAGGAGGATGGGGTGAGAAGAGGAAGTTAACCAGACTCACTCCACCTTTGAAAAATCAGCTGAATAAGTAAATCACTTAAATAAACATTCACTGAACATTATAAGCCATGAATTATAAAAGCTAGTGGATACATAATGCTGAACTAAGATACTCCCTGTCCCCAAGAATCTTAAAGTCTACTTGAGCTTTAAGGAAGGATAGCAAGAAGGACAGAAAGAGATGAGGAGCAACACAGAAATTTTAGTCATAAGAAACGACATTAAGAAAGATACAAAGGATCATCAACAAGCAGTGAAGCTGGCTAGGGCTTGGGGCAAGTGCAAGATAGTAGAAGATCAAGTTGAAATATTAAGTTGGTTTCATCCTGCAAGATCTCAACTACTAGACTGAAGAATATGAGCTAACTCAAAGAATGATATAAAAGGATGGGAGATTTTTAAGTAAGTCCTACTGTATACAGGTTAAAGCTTGGAAAGGCTGATGTTGTAGTAGGACCTATACACAGTGACATAAAAGTAATGTCTAAGTAATGTTTCTTGAAAAGAAGTATAGAATAATATGAATCATGTGGTCCAGTTTGTATAAAAAAATATGCACAGACAGTGACTCTCAGCAGTATCTGCTCTGCTTACAATCTATCGCAGAAGAGTACAGGGAAAGTCAGGGCAGGGGGAAAGAGAGCCATTTAATTTTCATTTTACCAATCTGGGAGGCTTTAGTTTTTTGAGAGAAAATATGAAAGGAAGATGGCAAACTGGAAGAAAGTACAATGATGCTGGGCTGCACAGTTGTAGAATTTAACTACACTTTTCTCATCTTTTCACCAAACTTCTCAAAAGAGTGATCTGTCTCCAATTATTCTTAATCTCCCTTTTCTGCCCCATGAGCACAGGCTTTACAGTCAAACACATTTGGGTCAAACCATAATTCTATCACTTACATGCACATACTGATTACTACTGACCTCGGTATGATGAAGTATACCAGGTATATCTGAGCAAGTGTAACACTTGCCTGCTTTACCAACATTTTAATTTAAAAAAAAAAACTTACTGATAAGCTAAAAGAAAAAATATTACTATCATAAAATAGCCACTGATGTTTATATATTCAGACTAACTAGTGTATCTCTCTTGCTTGCTCTTTCCACTTTTGAGGGGGGAAAAGTAAACGTATATTTACAAATTGTACGACAAACCCTCTGCTCTCCAAAAATTTTAGAGTCTACTTGAAGAAAAAGAAGGATAGCAATAAGGAAAGACAGCATTTAGACACAAGAAGTTTTTATTTCACTTTTGTTTTTTAAAATAAGCAAATAATTCCAGGTTGACAGTCATTTTCTCTGGAAAACAGCCCACTGTCTTCTGGCTTCCATTGTTAATACTGAGAGGTCCGCAGTCCTGGTAACAGTCAATCCTCCATAGATGGCATCTTTTAAACTCTTCTGTCTTCAGTGTTCTTCACTTCCATTGTGATTTATCTTAATATGGATTTCTTTGTATTTTTTTCTCTTATCTTTGCTACTGCCTCAATCCAAGCCCCTCTCATCTCTTCATTTGGACATCTCATGTGACCCTACCACTCCCTCATTATGCTTCATCCACACTGGAATTTGCTGGGGTTTTTCCTGTCACAGGGCTGCTGCTCCACATTTTCTTTTGCCTAGAAATTCCTACCACTCCTTTGCCTGCAAACTCTCACTCATTTAGACCACAATTCAGTATCAACTCCTCAGAGGCTTTCCTTAATCCTGCCCTCCTGCAGTCTAAATTGTCGTATTTTCTGTCTTTAAAAGAGCACTATTTTTCTCCTGCTTCACCTTTGTCACACTTTGCAATGACATATTAATGTATTATTTATTAACAACTGTTTTCTCCATTAGTCTGTAAACTACAAAGCAGGCAATGACTTTATCTGGCTTTACTCATCATTCTATATTCATAGCCTAGCACAGTGCCTGGCACAGAGCAGGCATTTAATAAAGTTTTATTGCATAAACAAACGACCAATGATCAACGTTCCTTTCACATGGTGTATAACACTGCCTCTAGATCTGTACTTGGTATTTATTCCCTTTTCCTAACATGCTACTCCCTCAGCTGGAAAATTCCTCAGTCAGTAAAAAAACCTCCTTTCTGAAGCCTTCCTTTACAAAACTTGCATGTACATAGGCATAGTTTTGCTGTTCATCCATGCACCTCCAGAATCTCAGTAACAGTCTTCACCCTAGCGTATTCTGAAGTGAAGTGATGTCGCTCAGTCATGTCCAACTCTTTGCAACCCCGTGGACTGTAGCCCACAAGGCTCCTCTGTCCATGGGATTCTCCAGGCAAGAATACTAGAGTGGGTTGCCATTTCCTTCTCCAGGAGATCTTCCCCACCCAGGTACTGAACCTGGGTCTCCCGCATTGTAGGGAGACTAGTTACTGATATCTGCCTCATCCATGAGAAAGGATCCCTAGGGTCTACTGCACCTCACATCCTGGGCACTGATGGTAATGCCTGAGGGAAAAGGGGACTGGAAATGCCCTGCAAGATGGAATAACTGATAGGGTCAGGTCTTTGCAGAGATAAGAAGGAATGGGGTCCCAGGGCAAGTAAAGTATTATCTCACGAGAGATAATGCACGCCATTCTTCAGAATGAGTGTGAAACTGAATGGGGTGGGTATGATGAAAACAGGAAGACTGTGGGGAAAAAGAAAAGGAAGCTGCCTTGGCTTCATGTGCTCAGTTTAACGTGAGGAAGATATTCTTCTAGAGGGGCAAGGGTGGAGGCCTGAGAGAGTAAGAGACAGGACAGAACAGCCGCTGTGTTCACTGCTTAGTCTTAGCAACACTTGACTACTGAGCAATGAGTAAAACGGTTGGATGCAAATGCCCTACACAGTCACGGCTTTACAAAATGTACTGATCTAACAATAAATGTAGCTATACTGTCCCAGCTCTGTTTTCAGAGGAAAAATCTGATCTAAGTGGTTCTATTCTTTTGAAGGTCAGGTACTTCACGGTCTAGCATTTTAAGGGAATCTTTGATTTAAAAATATATGAAACCATACCAAGAAAGCTGAGTATGTTTTTTTAATTACAACAAGGCCTCTCCTCCATGACTGCATTGAAAAATGTCTCTTCACATAAAAAAACACAAATGATTGGATGTACCTTAAACACAGAGCTATGTCTTACGCATTTCTCTATCAATTTACAGTCTTGCAAAATACCTTGCACAAAGGAGACGTTCAAATAGCTTTAATGTTGAGTTAAATAAGAGATACATAAAGTCCCTTAAGACACTGCAATTTAGGGAGTGGTAGGATTATTCTAGCTATTTTGGGAAGGCTCAGGTATTTCCAGGAATTGGGTCACCATCCACATGTTGACCTTTTATGGCTGGCCTTCAAACTGGTGGCTCAGAAGGTAAAGAATCTGCCTGCAATGGAGGAGACCCAGGTTGGATCCCTGGGTTGGGAAGACCCCTGAAGAAGGAAATGGCTACCCACTACACTATTCTTGCTTAGAGAATCCCATGGACAGAGGAGCCTGGCTGGCTATAGTCCATGGGGTCGCAAAGAGTCAGACACAACTGAACAACCAACAAACACTCTGGAACTGTCATGGAGCTTTTGGGTGTGTCACTTAGCTAATGCTAATATATTATAATGACACTACAATAAGGCTCAAGGTCCACTGGAAGTCAAATCTTCTGCCATCTTCTACATAGTTGGTTATAACCAGCTTTTGCCATGCCCTATGGCTACATCCTTTTATACGGTTCATGAGGTTCTCACGGCAAGTATACTGGGGTGGTTTGCCATTCCCTCCTCCAGTGGATCACATTTTGTCAGAGCTCTCTGCTATGATCCGTCCATCTTGGGTGGCCCTACACGACATGGCTCATAGCTTCATCGAGTTACACAAGCCCCTTCACTACAACAAAGCAATGATGCAAGCTGGATGAGTTACAAGCTGGTATCAAGATAGGCAGGAGAAACATCAACAACCTCAGATAAATGGATGATACCACTCTAACAGCAGAGTGAAGAGGAAATAAAGAGACTCTTGATGAGGGTGAAGGAGGAGAGTGAAAAAGCTGGCTTAAACTAAATATTAAAAAAAACACTAAGATCATGTCATCCAGCCCCATTACTTCATGGCAATTAGAGGAGGAAAAGGTGGAAGTAGTGACAGATTTCCTCTTCTTGGGCTCTAAAATTACTGCAAATGGTGACTGAAGCCTTGAAATCTGAAGATGTTTGTGGCTTGGCAGGAATGTTATGACAAAGCCGGACAGTGTGTTGAAAAGCAGAGAGATTATTCTGCAGGCAAAGATCTGCATAGTCATGGCTGTGGTATTCCCAATGGTCACGTTCAGTTGTGAGAGTTGGACCATAAAAAAGGCAGAACACAGAAGAACTGATGCCTTCTAACTATGGTGCTCAAGAAGACTCCTGGGAGTCTCTTGGACAGCAAAAAGATCAAACCAGTCAATCTGAAGGGAAATCAACTCTGAATACTCATTGGAAGGACTGATGCTGAAGCTGAAACTCCAGTATTTTGGTCATCTGATGCAAACAGCCAACTCATTGGAAAAGTCCCTAATGATGGAAAAGACTGAGGGCAGGAGAAGAGGGTATCGAAGTATGAGATGATTGAATGGCATCACCAATGCAATGGACATGAACTTGGATAAACCTTGGGAGATGGTGAGGGACAGACGGGCCTGGCATGCTGCAGTCCATGGGGTCGCAAAGAGCTGGACGTGACTGGGCAACAAAGCCTATGTCATTCTTTTAAAGGTTGTGCCCTACCCCCTTCTCTCCCACTTCAGTTGGATTTGTGGGAACATAAAGGGTACATTTACCTCCTAAGACCTTTCCTTTCCATTAATGTAAAGACAAATTATGTCTGAGCACTGTCTTCAAAAGACATCTAGCTTCTATAGCTCTTATTTTCCTTCGCATTTCAAAAAGCAATTCTTTTCTATACTTGAAAGTTGCTATCACTTTGCCAACAAAGGTCCATATAGTCAAAGCTATGGTTTTTCCAGTAGTCATGTACAGGTGTGAGAGTTGGACTATAAAGAAGGCTGAGTGCCAAAGAACTGATGCTTTTGAA
This sequence comes from Neotragus pygmaeus, assembly GCA_006410875.1. Taxonomy (NCBI): domain Eukaryota; kingdom Metazoa; phylum Chordata; class Mammalia; order Artiodactyla; family Bovidae; genus Neotragus; species Neotragus pygmaeus. The sequence continues at coordinate 1,746,901 of SJYV01038735.1, read as the reverse complement.
CTGTGGTGTTGAAGAAGACTCTTGAGAGTCCCATGGACAGCAAGGAGAGCAAGGCAGTCAACTCTGAATATTCACTGGAAGGACTGATGCTGAACCTAAAGCTCCAATACTTTGGCTACCTGATGCCAAAGCTGACTCACTGGAAAAGACCCTGATCCTAGGAAAGGTTGAGGGCAGGAAGAGAAGAGGGTGATAAAGGATGAGATGGTGGGATGGCATCCCTGACTCAATGTATATGAGTTTGAGCAAACTCCGGGAGAGAGTGAAGGACAGGGAAGCTTGGCGTGCTGTAGTCCATGGGATCACAAAGAGTCAAACGTGATTTAGCGACTGAACAACAAAATACTTGAAAGACCTTCTATAGAACTAAGGATCTAACCATTAAATATACTCAATGGGAACACTCAAAATATTGATTTCATTACCCTTACTTAATGAACACTCTCTCTTCCCTGGGAGACACTTCAAATAGGGTAAACCAGAACTGTGCAGTCTATGATATATGTATGGTAAAACAGACTTAAAGCCCTAGATTAGGAAAAATTCACTATTTCATTTAATGTAACACTGTAATCCATGTAAATTTTCCATATAGCTTCATGTTAACTACCTAACTATGCTATCATAGATTTTAGTCTCACAACAGTAAGGTATTGACAAAAATTAAGACTTGAAACAGAGAATAAGGAAATGACAGAGGTTGGGTTGAGTCACTGTGATGTTCTATAAAATTATAAGGTTTATCAAGGAAATAAAAAAACATGACTTTAAAACATTTTTAAAAGTGAGTCAGCCCCAAAGAACTGAAAACTCACAATAGCCAAAAGGTGGAAACAGACCCAAATGCCCATCAACTGATGAATAAACAAAATGTGGTATCCTTTCATACAATAGAATATTATTTACCCATAAAAAGGAATAAGTACTGATACATGCAATAATATGGATGAATATTGAAAACATACACTGAAAGAAGCCAGAAACAAAAGGCCACATACTGTATGGTTCATTTGGAAATATACAGAATAGGCAAGTCCACAGAGTCACTAGACTAGTGGCTGCCAGAGGCTGGGGCTGGGAAGAGGGAAGTATGGGGGAAGGGAGAAACAGAGAATGACTGCTTAATGGGTCTAGGATTTCCTTTTGGGGTGATAAAAATGTTCTAGAACTAGACAGTGGTGATGGTTGCACAATGCTATTAATGTACTTGATGCCACTCAATTATACCCTTTAAAACAGTTAAAATGGTGAATTTTATTATATGAACTTTACCACTTTCCAAAGAAATGTAAGTCACAATTTTCTATTTTATTTTAGCAATAAGAATTGAAACACAGTCTATTCTACTCAGCCGAGCATACATACACTAAAAACCGCAGGAATTCAGAGCGAGGTTTTGCTATCTGTGTGTTCCTTAGCCAAGTTATTTAAGCTCTCTGAACCTCCCTGATCTATAAAATGGGTATAATAAAACTATTTATTTTATATAAATGCTATGAAGATAAAAGAGATAAAACAATCTAAGCACAGTCAGGCCCGTTAAAATTAAATTGATCAATTTTATTGAATCTCAGACCTTGAGTAGGTGTCTTTTCAGTATTCTGTGTGATGAAATTAGCAGGATGTATAAATCACTTGGACTGTATATGAGACTATATGGCTGTCTGTAAGAAAGGCATTTGCAAGCTTGTTAGATTTATAGCTCAACTATCCTCTTTGTCCACAGAACACCATTTTTGCTTCAAAGAACAACTGATAGACAAATTATGGTTATTCAGACTTAGCTTTTTGGCAGACATTTTCTCAAAAGAAAACTTCGTGGAAAACAATTACCCATATTTTTTTTTCCCAATAACAAAATTCAAGCTTTCAAGTGAAAACAAGAATTTTGGAAAATATGTATCTGCTACCATGAGCTTGACAGCTTCCCATACTTAAAAATTTTGATGAAATTAGTAGTGATATTAATGTACTTTTTTCTCTAGTTTTCCTGAGATATAATTGACATTCATCACACACACAAAACTGATTCTGTACCCTTTTTTTCTTCCATTAACTCAAAATTCACTTTCATTGGAACTGAAAGAGGAGACAACTGAGATTATTAATTCAAATTGAGGTAAGCAAAACTTTACAAGAGCAATTTGGAGGCCTGCCTAGGGACACAGATTTTCTCTAGAGGATTTTTTGTTCAATGTGAGCTCTGTTTTATCCTGTCCCAGTGAAAAGGCCACACAAAAACAAACTTCCGATTCAAGATGGGCTCCTTTGCTCATCAAAGGCCTTGCATAGGCTACAAAATAGCACTAACACTGAAAATGGCCTCAGAAATAGCATGGGTTGCAGACTGAGAATCTCTAATAGGGATTAAGGTGCAGTAGTAACAACAACAACAACAANTTCATGTTGACATGGGCTTCCGTGGTGGCTTAGACAGTAAAGTATCTGCCTGCAATGAGGGAGACCTGGGTTCAATTCCTGGGTTGGGAAGATCCCCTGAAGAAGGAAATGGCAATCCACTCCAGCACTCTTGCCTAGAAAACTCCACGGACGAAGGAGTAGCCTGTAGTCTAATAGGCTACAGTCTATGGGGTCACAAAGAGTCAGACACGACTGAGCAACTTCACTTCACTTCATGTTGACATGCATTTTAATTCTTTGGGATATACACTAAGGAGTGGAATTGCTGGGTCCTATGGTAACTCTATGTTTAACTTATTGAGGAATTACCAAACTGTTCACCACAGGAACTGAACAATTTTACATTCCAAGTAGCAATGTATGAGGGTTCCTATTTCTCTACACCTTCACTAATACTTAATATTTTCCTTTTTAAATTTCATTATAGTCATCCTAGTAGGTATAAAATGGTATTGCATTTACTATGAAGTGGTTTTCATCTGCTTTCCACTGTTGACCAATGATGCCGAACATCTTCTTATGTCCCTGTTGGACATTTGTACATCTCCTTTGCCCATTTTCTGTCTTTTTATTGTTGAGTTATAAGGATTCTTTATATATTCTGATACTAGTCCCCTATTAAATCATGTATCCCTTTTGAAGGTAATTAGGTCTCAACTTTCACTAAACTCATTTTGCAAATGAAGTCAAGAAAAAAATATTGAGCATCATCTCCTCCAACAGGAAGAAACAGGAATTCTACCTCTGAATTTCAAGTTCTTATCCCATAATCTGATCTCTGTGCTAGCAAATCAGCCTAAAGGCAGAAGAATACATTTATCAAATGCAGATAGTCTTATATCCCAATTCTTGGTTTGCCTAAGACTAATTTTGTCTTGGCAAGAGGAATTAATAGAGTATTCATTTTCTAAGTGTTAACAGAGCTTGATCTATTTTTATATGTGATGAAGAGTTTTATGATTCTACACATCAACTCAAATTGCCTCATTTAATAAAAGTGATTTTAAGGAACAATCAACTTCAAAAGTGTCAAGGAAGACTAAGCACAATGCTTATCAAACCCTAGCTGGTGTTACTCACGGCAGAAGCTGTCATTTTAGAAAGGCAAGAAAAGTCCCCCAAATGATGCCAATATGCACAACCCTATCACAAACTAGAATTGATCCCCTAGTAATAAGATCTAATATTTTCTAAGCCCTTTACTCTGCCCTAAGCATTTCTTACAAACTTTATTTAGACAACATCTTGTGAGCAAAGTAGCAGTATTCACTGTTCACAGATGAGGAAAACCGAGGCAAAGAGAAATAAAGCCACTAACCCAAAGAAACACTGGTAGGAAGCAATGAAGCTAAAATTCAAACCCAGGTAGTTAGGTCCCAAAGCCTACACTTTTGATCAATATTACACTGCCTCTCCAATAATAGTTGTCCTGAAAAAGCTGGAACAATGTGGCTATCACCCAGAGGCAAGGTCTTACACATTTCGATAAAACTCACACAATAAATGGGTCTGACCACCAGACTAGTCCTGACAATAAGGCAAACCTCATAATTCCATAAAAAGAAAGGTAGTTTTAATACTTGCCTTTTCTGAGATATGAGCACCAAAAGCATAATTCATAAAAGAAGAAAAAAAAAGGATTAACTGAACTTGATCAAAGTTAAAAATTGTGCTTCAAAAGACACATTAGGAAAGTAAGACGAGTAGCCACAGAGAAAAAAATTATTTGGGAGAAAAATATTTGCAAACCATATATCTGATAAATATAATTTTTTTTAGTTTTTAAAAATTCAGTAATAAAATGGATACAACATCCAACTTAAAAATGAGCAAAGTATCCATATAATTCACCAAAGAAGATATACTAATGGCTAGTAAACATATGCGAAGCAAACATCATTAGTCTATCAAAACCAAAATGAGATACCACTTCACATTCACTAGAATGACTATATCAAAAAAGACAGACAATAGCAAGTGTTGGTGAGGATGTAGAGAAACTAAACTGCACATTGCTGGGAGGGTGTAAAATGATGCAGCCATTTTGGAAAAGTTTGGCAGTTCCTCAAAAAGTTAAACAGGAAGTTTCAATACAATCCAGACATCTCACTCCTAGGACTTCCAGAGTCCACATACAGACTTATAAGTGAACGTCACAGCAATATTATTTATAAAGGCCAAAAAATGGAAATAATCCAAATGTTTATTAACTGACGAGTGGATAAGCAAAATTTAGTATAGAAATTCAATGAAATACTATTGGGCAACAGTAATAATATGAATAAGCCACAAAAACAACAGCTAAGTAAAAAAGCCAGATGCGAAAACTACATATTATATGATTCCATTTATATGAAATATCCAGAAAAGGCAGATCTATAGAGACTGGAAGACACATGGTTGTCTGGGATTAGGCATAAGGGATCTTTTTAGAGTGACAGAAATGTTCTAAAAGTACATTTAGATTATGGTAATGATTGTACAACTCCGTAAATTTACTAAAAATGACTGAACCATACACTTGAAATGGGTGGGGTTTTGGTATGTAAACTGTACTTCAAAAAGGCTGTTAAATATAAAAATGTATACGTCTTTTCTTTTTAAGAGCATCGTAGCAATCCTGAAATAAGTTTTCTCCTATAACTCAATTATCATGGAATATTTTATTTGACCGTCTGATCAACTCTTAGTTGACCCTCTGGATTTGATGACTTCCCAAAGGTCTTAAGAATACCAAGTACATACAAAAATCTTTGTGGAAGGTAAGGTATTATCTCAAATCACTGAAGCAAGTATCGTTTCTGTTAATAAATCATATTATGCCAACTGGATAGCCACTTAGAAAAAGAATAAAATTATATATATCCACCGCGCCAGACACAAGAATAAACTTCAAATTAAAGACTGAAATGTAAATAAACTATACAAGTAAAAAAAATGCATAAATTCTTCTTTAACCTGAATGCAGAAAAAGATTTTCAAACTAAGACTAGAAATCCAGATGTAGTAAGAGATAAGACAAATAAATTTGATTATTTAAAAAGAGAAAACTTTTATATGGCAGAATATATAAGCAAGTCAAAAGACAATACACTAGAAGAAAATATTTACTATATATCACAGATAAAGGGTTAATATCTCTAATATATAAAGAACTTTTAAAAACCAAAGGAAAATGATTGAAATACCATTGCTATTAAGCAATGAACAAAAGACATAAACAAGACACTTCACAAAAATAAAAATGACTCAAACATGGGAAGATGTACATGGGTATTCAAAGGAATTCCAATTCTCAGGAAACATATACTGAGGTATTAGTGTAAAGGGCCGGGAGATACGCAATGCACTTTATAGAAGTTCAGAAAGAATGAAAACAGAGAAAGAGAGAATGATAAAGTAAAATATTAACAACAAGCAAATCTGAGTAAAGAGTACTATTCTCAGTCTTACGACTTTTCCATGACTTTAAAATTATCAGTATCCCATCACTACTGTAACAAATTACCACAAACTTAGAGGTTTGAAAGTGAAAATCACTCAGTTGTGTCCAATTCTTTTCAACCCCATGGACTATACAGTCCATGGAATTCTCCAGGCCAGAATACTGGAGTGGGTAGCCTATCCCTTCTCCAGCAGACCTTCCTGACCTAGGAATCGAATCAGGGTCTCCTGCATCACAGGCGGATTCTTTATCAACTGAGCTATCAGGGAAGCCCACTTAAAGGTTTAAAAACAATACAAATGTATTATGTTACTGTCTGGAAAAAAGAAACTCAAGAACCTTTTTCCCTTACCTTATTCTCTGGTAGCCTACCACTCTAGTCAATTTGAATTCACTGGCCACAAAAAATGCCAAATACTGGCAAGCCAAACATAGATAATGCAAAAGAGCAAGAAAAGGAACAGATGGGATACCTAAAGGCCACATAATCTGAAGTCTCTGAGGGAATTCTGAGTCATAGGAGTTCCAACAGTCTTCAACTACACTGGAGATTATATAATGCATATGCAACCCTACCGGACAATCTTTTAATAAATGAAGAAACGCCCTAAATTTTACCCTGCCTAGCAATGCCATCTACCTAGAAAAGCTCTTCTCTTATTAAATTATCTAAATTTAATGTAGAACCAAACACTCTTCAAGGCAATGGCATAAATCTCTAGAGTCACTGTTCTTCTTTGCTTGGAATATATCATATTCCTATCCGCAAGCCTCTTCACTGAAATGAATAAAGGCCAACAACAAATTCTTTACTCCAGGGGCTTAATTACACTGGGCCCTGCTCCAAGTTCACCATTACTCAGAGCTGGAACCATTTTACTTCATTAGGTTGGCCACCCAGGCTGGCGCCTGAAAATTCTAATGGTGGTGACCTTCCACCCAGCAAGGGTGAAGTAACAGGAATTCCCTAGGGCAGTTCTGTCTCAACTGGGGGTAGGGGGACGTATTCTTTACAGCTAAGCCACATCTATGAGTCTCAGTTTCTTTGTTAAATAAGACCTCATCTAAGGAAAAAAATACATGCAAAAGCTACCTCCACAGAAAGCTTGTGTGCAGGCCTAAGCCCAAGTTCAGAGTTCAACATCAAGCTGTAACTCAGCGTGCGTGCGTGCTAAGTTGCTTCAGTCACGTCTGACTGTAGCCCACCAAATTCCTCTGTCCATGGCATTTTCCATGCAAGAACACTGGAGTGGGTTGCCATGCCCTCCTCCAGGGGAATCTTCCCAATCCAAGTATCGAGCCCACATCTCTTATGCCTCCTCCATTGGCAGATGGATTCTTTACCAATTGTGCCACCTGGGAAGCCCATAGCTCCATGATTTACTAGCAATCACCAACCACACAGTCACAGGCTCTTCACTGATCTCACTTTAATCCAGCCCTCAGGCTCCAGGGGGGCAGAACTGCTAGCAGTCCTATCAGAATTAACAACTAACGAGGAATTGTGAAATCTAACAATTGCCATGCTTGGGGAAAAGGCCAATAGAGAGAGAAGTATGAATTAGCTCAAGTTTTTTTTTTTTCCTTAAAGCCCTAATAAGTCTGCAGGACAGCAATGGAGATGGGATGGGATGGAGAGGGTGGGATGAATTGAGAGAGTAGCATTGAAATATATATATTACCTAATCACATGTAAAATAGATAGCCAGAGGAAATTTGCTGTAGGATGCTCTGTGACAACCTAGAGGGGTGGGATGAGGTGGCAGGTGGGAAGGAAGTTCAAAAGGGAAAGGACATATATATACCTTTGTCTGATTTATGTTGATGTAAGGCAGAAACCAACACAACATTGTAAAGCAATTATCCTCCAATTAAAAATAAATTAATAAAAATAAAACAAAAAGCCCCAATAAGAATTCAAACTGATCTGTTGAGGTTGGGATATAACTTAGATACATCTGCCAGAGCTCTCAGCTAGCAGAAAGGAAGACTCTCAGATTCAGATCCCAAAAGTCATGCTCAATTACATGAATTAAGAATGCCTATGGATATGACCCAAACATGTAGCACAAAACATAATTTACAGCACACTGCCTTGACAGTACATGCTGAGAGGCACAGACAAAAAAGTAATCCTCCAACGATATTCACATACACCATCTTCCAGGAACTCCAGGTATAACAGAGATTTGGGATTTAGCTACAAGTCTTGTAACCTGGAATACAGGGTCTCAGGTTCTAATTTCAATGCAGTCATAAACCAGCTATGATCAGGCACCATCTCACTTCTCTAGACCTTGGTCTCCTCTGTAAGATAAGGGAGATGGCCTAGTTTGTTTCTAACTCAAAGGTCCTATATAGATTTTTTACATGCTTTCACAAAACCTATAAATAAGTATAAAACAGTTATTTGTGAGGTGTCCACCAATTCACTTCCTGATATTCTATGCAAAGAAAAGAGGGAATTAGTATGGAAGCCTTTTCCTCCTGTGCTCATTAAACTTTCTTTTTTTATGGCCAACTCCCAGAAAATCACTCCTGGATAAATGATATAAACGTCATTCACATAGGAAAGTTATTCATATAGGCAGAAAGTTATTCATATATTCATAAAAAAGAGCATTTGGTTTTGGAACCAGATAGGCCTAGGGTCAAATTCTATTTCTGTCACTTATCAATATTACCTGAGGTGAGTTAGTCATTGCTCTGAAACTCAATTTCATCTTCTCTAAAACAGACAACAAGGATTGTGCTGAAGCCTCTGGAACACAGTAGTATGTAGTAAGTACAGGTTTTATCCCTTCTTGCTTTTTATGTGACTATGCAACACTCTAAATGCCATCTTTACTCTTCCTTCTAAAGCACGGCCAAGAGCTGATCAGGCTCTGCTGAGTCACATCTATTCTTTAAGAATGTTCACAAAAGCTGACTTTGATTTCAGAGTCTCTATATGTTATGTTGTTATGTTGAATAAACTTAAAAACAGGGTTTGACTCTTCTATCTTATAAATTCTACTCAGACATAATTACAGGAAAGAAGAGAGGCTCTTAAAAACAAAGAGCATATATTCAAGCATCAGCTTTTACAGTGACCAGAAAAAAACGAAAGTTCTCACTTATTGTTTAAATATCTTTACCCATTAAAAAGGAGCAAAGGGTCTCCCCCCTTCACTAAAGGATACATCTCTCTTAAGTAGATAAGCACAATGAGTACTCAAACCTACTTTTCTAAAAGTTTAACTAGTTCCTCCATAAGTTACTTGTAAGTACCAGCTGGCAATCCACCTACCAACTTACATTTATTCCCAAAGACAATGATCACTTAAACAGTAGTGGTGAGTTAATGGTAAACCTCCTGTTCAGGTTAGACTCTCATCTCCTACATGGTAACTGTACTATTATTACAACAGCAAAAGTCTTCCTTCAAGACTGTTCAAGTGTCGCCTCCCTTATTAAGCCTTTTCCAAACACTGGAGAATCTCTCCTCTGGGCACCCACTGTACTTCCCTCTAATAGCATTTAACTCAGTACTGTAACTCCTTCTACAAGAACACTATTTTCCCCCACTAGAATATGGGATCCATATTAAAGTAAAGGTAAAAATCCAAGGTAAAGTCCATTGTTAGTATAAAATATATAGTCTGGCCAATAATAGATATTTAAAAAACAGTTAACAAATGAATAAAAGATAAACACAACCACTATCTCCATCCAAATGGTGCACTATATGAATCTTGTTATTATAACATCTCCTTTTCTGACTTTCCCACCTAACAAAAGACCTCAGGCATTCACAACTTTTATTACAATCAAAGACAACTACAGACACACCTTGTTTAATTGTGCTTCACTTTACTGTGCTTCACAGATATGTTTTTTACAAATTGAGGTTTTGTAGCAACTCTGAGTGGAGCAAGACTACTGGCACTGTTTTTCAAACATTATTTTTAATCAAGATATATATGCTTTGAGACACCAAACCGGGAAACCAAAAAATTCATGTAACTCACTTTATTATAATATTCACTTTATTGCAGTGGCCTGGAACCAAACTTGCAATATCTCCAAGGTATGCCTGTTATCTTTTTTCGTTCTAAATTAGTTCACAAGATAATAATAAATCCTGTAGCTCCCTTTACACATGAAAAATCCTAAATTATGCACTAAAGCTTTTATATATAAATTTTCTTCTTCAGTGAATAATACTAAATGGAAAAAAATTATCCTAATTTGGGGAGAGGATATGAACCCCAGATCCAAGAGCCATTTCTGCCTAGTGTCAGCCTTCAGACTACAATATGAGCAGAATGATGTAGTTTCTGGTCTATAACCTATTCAGGTTCTCCACGCAGCCGAAAAAGTCCCCTGTTGCTTCAGACATATATCTATAAGCTTTCAGAATGCTTCACCGAACACAGTTTTGAATTACTATTTTTCATTACTGATGTGCTTTCTACTAGACCCTGCTGTGAAATAAAATGGAATTATAGCAGCATTACTAGCTATAGATAGATTGAGAGATATACAGGATTTTAATATATTATGTTTCTTGAACTTGCAGACAAGACATCTTTGAATCTTAATGCAAGATAGCAAACAGTGAAAAAGTGCAGTGCATCTGCAGATCACATAGATGAAAAATACCTTGCTGATGTCTGTGAGTAGCTAAATCCTACATTAAATACGCAGGCTTAGGGAGCTGAAGCACAAGGATGATGGTGATAACGTCTGTAGTCAAACAACATTTCTTATATAACTGATCAGCAGAAAAGAAAATGATTTCAGGAAACGTTATTCTAAAAGGTAAATACAGGGTTTCCTTAAGAGAATCAAGGGTGAGATCAAGGACAAGCATGCTATCAAATAAAGAAAGAAAAGGGGCCCACTATTTTAAGGAAGAAAAGAATTCTAGGAAGGGTGAGAGAAGGGAAGGATGAAACACCAGAGTAGAAAAGTTATCTGCTCAATCAAAAATGTGACCTTCACCACTATGTTTTAAAATGAACATTAATAGCTATGATAGGCAGAATTCTAAGAACGACCCTCAAAGACCCTTAACCTCATAGAATCCCCTCTGACTGTGGATAGAACCTGTGAATATGATATCACTGCTATGATTATACTATATTATATGGCACAGCTGACCTTAATATAGGTAGATTATCCCAGTAAGCCTGATCCATACACATGAGCTCTTTATAAGGCAGAGTATTCTCTGGCTGGTGGCACAAGTCAGAGATGTGAAGCACAAAAAGGATATGACAGAAACAAGAACGGCCACATGTCAAGGAAACAGAGACTTCATAGCCACAAGGAACTGAAATCTGACCACAATGTGAATGAACTTGGAAGTGGATTCTCTTCCAGGGCCTCCAGATAAGAGATCAGTCTGGCCAACACCTTGATTTTGGCCTTGTGAGACTCTATGCAGAGAATGCCATAGAGTCCACCAGGTCTTCTGATCTACAGAACTACTACAATATTGTGAAATGATAAATGAGTGTGGTTTTAAGTTGGTAAGACTGTGGTAATTTATTACACAGCAGTAGAAACCTAATATAGTAGAGCAAGATTTAAATGTAAACTAATAAATTCCTTTTTTAACATTACCTATATTCCTACTGCACCTCAGAGATCCCAAAAGAACTTCACATACTTGGCACAGCTACAAAGAAGGATAAATTCGCCTTCTCAAAGAAAGAAAAAAATTAATAATATGAATTTTTTAAAAGATAAAGAATCTTACCTCCTTCAGTCCTGATTCAGGAGTGAAGATGGATAACCCTAAGGAACAGAAGTCCTTCTTTTTAACATCTGATCCACATAACTTTTTTTAACTATCAGGGAACAGAATATGATTTGGAGTTGAAAAACCCAAGCTCAACTGGGAAGACCCTGTGGAGCTTTTCTGAATGCTCAATGAATGTGTCAGCTGCTCAGTCATGTCTGACTCTTTGTGAACTCATGGACTATAGTCCACCAAGCTCCTCTGTCCATGGAATGAATTCACCAGGCAAGAATACTGGAGTGAGTAGTCATTCCCTTCTCCAGGGGATCTTCCTGACCCAGGGATCAAATCCAATTCTCCTGCATTGTGGGCAGATTCTTTACCGTAGGAGCCACCAGGGAAGCCCATACTGTGCAAAATTACTACCTAACTCTAGTCAAGGTTGGGCCCAAGAAAATCTTGCTGAAAGACTGATGGAAGTGGTTACAGACAAGCAAAAGATCTTCAATTTAAACAGTTTTTGGAGGCTTTTTGGTTACAGTTTTGTTTTTAGCCATGATGTGCAGCATGTGAGATCCTAGTTTTCCAACCAGGAATTGAACCTGTGCCTCTTGCACTGGGTGCACAGAGTCTTAACCACTGGATCACCAGGAAAGCCCCTAAACAGGTTTTTTGGTTTTTTTTTTCCATTCAAATAATTTTCCACAGTGACTCCAAGAGCCAATTTCATCTATCTGTTCTATTGGACTGTACAAACTGCAGCCGTTACTAGGACCTACACAACTTTGCATCATCTATCCTGCTTAGCATGAGGGACCTACTAGCTGTGGTACCTTGAGAAAGTTATCGTCTCTAAACTTCAGTTTCTTACTAAGTAAAATGGAAAAGCAATAACTAACTCAAAGGGAAACACTGATGATGACACAAAATAAGCAAAGGTGGCATTTAGAACACTGTCTAGCATAATGCAAAAGTTATTTTCTTTTATCAGATCAAGGTCAATTAAATGAATAAAAATGGTAAACTCAACCTTGTTTACAATATTACAAATTATTACAAGAAAACACGTATAAATAGCAGCGTTATTTATAAAAGCCCAAAGCAGAAACAACTCAAAATATTCACCAAGTGATGAAGGCATAAACAAAATGTGGTATAGCCATACAATGGAATATTACTTGGCCATTAGAAGAAAGGAAGTAGCACTACATGATAAAACATGGATAAATCTTAAATACATTATAAATGAAAGATGCCCAGAGACACAGGCCACATATTGCATGAGTCCATTTCTATCGAATATTCAGTATAGGCAAATTCATAGAGACAGAAAGTACATTAGTGATTGTTAGGGACTGGGAAGAGGGAGCAATCACACAAAAAGAATCAAGCTCTCATTCCCAGACAGAAACACTAAATAAACAACATATGGACGAAAGTAGCTTTGGGAGAATGCTAGAGATGAGTTAAGAACCTGCAATAGCCAAACAAATGCCTAACCAAAGGAAAAATGCACTCAAAATGGTAGGAACCCTCATGTTTTCTACCTATCCCTTGCCCTACACTCTGCCCTAGGACATCACAACAGATCAGAAGGAAGCCACCCAGTTTCTGCTCCTCCAACAGGGGAGAAGGAAGAGTAAAAGTGGTTTGCAATGTTCCGGCTTATTAAGAGGCTGCCTGAGGAACTGGTTTCTGTCTTGCTTAACTTGCAGTGCTGTTGGGGACAGAAGCATCCTCTGTATATCAGGTTGGAGGCCACTATAAGAAGTGTTAATTGCCTGCAAAGGGAGAAAAGGAACTCTTACTGGAGACAAGAGATTACTGGCAGAACACAACAGAATAACTAAAGCTCTAAGAGGAGGCACTGGGTGAGAACTTAAGAGAAATTAAGACATTTTAAAGCAGACACGTATACATATATATGGGAGAACTGAAACAAAAGTACAAACACAGGCCAAAGAAAATGCATCCCCAGAAAAGGCTTCAGAGGACCCCGAGATAAATCTGAGACAATTTAAGTATCAAAATAATTAAGCACAACAGTAAATTATAAGCCCTTGGAAAATAAAACTTATGAAATCACACTCATAACAAATAAATTTAAAAGTAAGGTGAGAAGGAAGGTCTCCTGCTTACAAATGAATGCAGAAAACTGAATACTAAATGTAGAGTAAACGCTAGAATCATCTTGCAAGCAACATCAGGTAAGAATCACCAGTGGATGCTAAGCCTGAGGAAAATGCCAATGAGAAGCAGGATACAGCATCCAACATCCATTCCAATCAAAAGTAAATAAATAAATAATTTTTAAAAACATTCCAAAAGGAAAAAAAATCCTATGACCAGTAAAAATTATCTTTCAAAAAAGATGACATTAAAATTAAAGACTTATTTCATACAAAAAAAAGAGAAAGTGTATCCAGTACCAGCAGACTATAAGAAATCTTACAGAAAGTTGTTTATAAATAGAAGCAAGATTAATGTCAATTAGACAAAGGACAGAAGGAAGGAAAAAAAATGACATATTGTGAGGTTCTTAAATTATATGTTAACTTATGTAATATTTGAAGGTGATGAATTAAATACATATTGTAAATCTAACATTTACTAAAAAATAAAATGGTTGTAGCTAATAAGCCAACAGTGTCAAGAAAATGAAAGTTTTAAAAACCCTCAATCTAAAAAATGTTAGGAAAAAATGAACAAAGGAAAGATAAGACCAAAAAAAAAAAAATCACAAAATGGTAGACTTAAACCCACCAACGTCTATAACTACCTTAAAAGTAAACAATCTAGTCATTCCACTTAAAAGGAAGAGATGACAGACCAGATTTTTAAAAAATCAATTATATGCTATCTGTAAGAAATCTACTTAGGGACTTTCTCATGGTTCAGTGGTTAAGAATCTGCCTGCCAATGCAGGGGACATGGGTTCAATTCCTGGCCTAGGAACTAAGATCCCACATGCCGTGGAGCAACCAAGCCTGTGTACCACAACTACTGAGCCCACACAACACAACCACTGAAGCCCGAGCACTCCAGAGAACATGTTCTGCAAGAAAACAAGCTACCACAATGAGAAGCCTGAGATGGCAACAAAGACTAGCCTCTGCTTGTTGCAACTAGAGAAAGGTTGAAACCATCAACCAAGACCCAGGAAAGTCAAAAATAAATTAATTTTAAAATAATAAATAAAAGTAAAAGAATAAAAATATATATACAATGAAAAATACAAATCAAAGAAAGCTGGAGTGGCTGTATTAATATCTAAAAAAGTAGACCTCAGAACAAGGAATACTGTCAGGGATAAAGAGGGACACTTCATAATTATAAAGGAACTGATCTGCCAAGAAGACATGGAAAAACTGACACAACTGAAAGAAAGAATAGATGAATCTACAATTACTGTTAGAGATTTCAACAGTCCTCTCTCAGTAATTAACAGAACGAGTAGACAGAAAATCAATATGGATATACAAGACAATGATCACTAACAGCTAGATGGTATAGTTATAGATTTATAGATCAATTAAAAAACATCAGAGTGTACATCCTTTTAAACGTACAAAGAACATTTACCAAGACAGATAATATCCTGTAACAGAAAACAGGGTACAAATGTATCTAAAAGAACCAATATCATACAGAACATTATTTGACAAACAGAATCAAACTGTAGATCAGTAAGAGAGATATCTGTAACAGTAACAACAACAACAAAAAAAACAAATGTAGAAAACTAAACAACATACTTCTAAATAGATGAAATAAATCACAAGACTTATAATTGCAAATGAATTGACAATTATCTCAAAAATGTTTACTTAAAATACTTTTAAAACACTAAAATAGTAAGAAAAGTCTCAAATCAGTAATTTAAGTTACTACATTAAGCAACCAAAAAAAGAGTAAATTAAACACATAGCTAGGCATAAGAAATGTAACAATACAGATAAAAGCAGAAGTCAATGAAACAGAAAATGGACAAACAATAGAGAAAAATCAGTGGAACCAAAAGCTTTTTGTTGTTCTTGTTATAAGACCAATACAATTGATAAACCTCTTGCCAGAGAGATAAGGAATAAAAGACTAGACACAAATTACTGATATCAGCAAGAAAAGAGGGAGCATCACTTCAGGGCGACAGACATGAAAGAATAATAAAATATTATGAACATTTCCATCTAATGAAATTCAAAAACTTTAGATGAAACAAACAAATTCTCTCAAAGACACAAATTACAAAAACATACTCAAGAAGTAGATAATCTGGATACTTCTAACTCGACTAAATAAGTTCCTAATTTAAAACCTTTTCAGAAACCTACAATGTTATGAATCTCCATTCATAGTTCTCCAGGCACTCTGCCTACCAGATCTAATCCCTTGAATCTATTCATATCACCACCTCCTTATAATCATAAGGGATTTGATTTAGGTCATACCTGAATGGCCTAGTGGCTTTCCCTCCTTTCTTCAATTTAAGCCTGAATTTTGCAATAAGGAGCTGATAATCTTGTTTTTGCTGAGTACGTAGAGGTTCTCCATCTTCAGCTGTAAAGAATATAATCAACCTGGTGATGTCCACGTGTAGAGTTATCTCTTGTGTTATTCGAAGAAGGTATTTGCTATAACCAGTATGCTCTCTTGGCAAAACTCTTAACCTTTGCCCTGCTTCATTCTGTAGTCCAAGGCCAACTGTTATTCCAGGTATCTCTTGACTTCCAATTTTTGCATTTCAATACCATACAGTGAAAAGGACATGTCTTTTTGGTGTTAGTTCCACAAGGTCTTGTAGGTTTTCACAGAACCGTTTCACTTCATCTTCTTCAGCATTAGTGGCTGGGACCTAGATTTGGATTACTGTGATGTTGAATAGTTTGCCTTGGAAACAAACCAAGATCATTTTGTTGTTTTTGGGATTGAAGCCATGTACTGCTTTTCATACTCTTTCACTGACTATGACGGCTACTCTATTTCTTCTAAGGGATTTCTTACCCACAGTAGTAGATACAATGGCTATCTGAATTAAATTCACCCATTCCTGTCCATTTTAGTCCACTGATTCCTAAAATGTCAATATTCACTCTTGCTATCTACTGCTTGACCACCTCCAATTTACCTTGATTCATGGACTTAACATTTCAGGTTCCTATCCAATACTGCTCTTTACAGCATCAGACTTTACTTACAGCACCAGACACAGCTGAGAAAAGAAGAGAAAAGAAAGGCAAAGGAGAAACAAAAGATATACCTAACTGAACACAGAGTTCCAGCGAATAGCCAGGAGAGACAAGAAAAGTCTTCTTAAGTGAACAATGCAAAGAAATAGAGGAAAACAATACAATGGGAAAGACTAGAGATCTCTTCAAGAAAATTGGAGATAACAATCAAACATTTCATACAAAGATGGGCACAATAAAGGACAAAAACGACAAGGACCTAACAGAAGCAGAAGGGATTAAGAAGAGTTGGCAAGAATACACAGAAGAACTATACCAAAAAGCTCTTAATGACTGAGATAGCCACAATGGTGTGGTCACGCCTAGAGCCAGACATCCTGGAATATGCAGTCATGTGGGCCTTAGGAAGCACTACTATAAACAAAGCTAGTGGAGGTGATGAAATCCCATCCAAGCTATTTCAAATTCTAAAAGCTGATGCTGTTAAAGAAATGCACTCAGTTCAGTCACTCAGTCGTGTCCGACTCTTTGCAACCCCATGAACTGCAGCACGCCAGGCCTCCCTGTCCATCACCAACTTCTGGAGTCCACCCAAACCCATGTCCATTGAGTCCATGATGCCATCCAACCACCTCATCCTCTATCGTCCCCTTCTCCTCCTGCCCCCAATCCCTCCCAGCATCCATGTCTTTTCAAATGAGTCAGCTCTTCACATCAGGTGGCCAAAGTCTTGGAGTTGGCAGCTTCTAAATCAGTCCTTCCAATGAACACCCATGACTGATCTTTAGGATGGACTGGTTAGATCTCCTTGCAGTCCAAGGGACTCTCAAGAGTCTTCTCCAACACCACAGTTCAAAAGCATCAATTCTTTGGTGCTCAGCTTTCTTTATAGTCCAACTCTCACATCCATACATGACCACTGGAAAAACCATAGCCTTGACTAGACAGACTTTTGCGGACAAAGTAATGTCTCTGCTTTTCAATATGCTATCTAAGTTGGTCATAACTTTCCTTCCAAGGAGTAAGAATCTTTTAATTTCATGGCTGCAATCACNCTTGACTAGACGGACCTTAGTCAGCAAAGTAATGTCTCTGCTTTTGAATATGCTATCTAGGTTGGTCATAACTTTTCTTCCAAGGAGTAAGCGTCTTTTAATTTCATGGCTGCAGTCACCATCTGTAGTGATTCTGGAGTCCAAAAAGATAAAGTCTGACACTGTTCCCACTGTTTCCTTGTCTATTTCCCATGAAGTGATGGGACCAGATGCCATGTTCTTCGTTTTCTGAATGTTGAGCTTTAAGCCAACTTTTTCACTCTCCTCTTTCACTTTCATCAAGAGGCTCTTTAGTTCTTCTTCACTTTCTTCCATGCAGGTGGTATCATCTGCATATCTGAAGTTATTGATATTTCTCCCGGCAATCTTGATTCCAGCTTGTGCTTCTTCCAGCCTAGCATTTGGCAGAGTCAATAAAGCAGAAATAGATGTTTTTCTGGAACTCTCTTGCTTTTTTTCCATGATCCAGAGGATGTTGGCAATTTGATCTCTGGGTCCTCTACCTTTTCTAAAACCAGCTTGAACATCAGGAAGTTCATGGTTCACATACTGCTGAAGCCTGGCTTGGAGAATTTTGAGCATTACTTTATTAACCTGTGAGATGAGTGCAATTGTGTGGTAGTTTGAGCATTCTTTGGCATTGCCCTTCTTTGGGGATTGGAATGAAAACTGACCTTTTCCAGTCCTGTGGCCACTGCTGAGTTTTCCAAATTTGCTGGGATATTGCATGCAGCACTTTCACAGCATCATCTTTCAGGATTTGAAATAGCTCAATTGGAATTCCATCACCTCCACTAGCTTTGTTTGTAGTGATGCTTCCTACATCTTGACTTCACATTCCAGGATGTGTGGCTCTAGGTGAGTGATCACACCATTGTGATTATCTGGGTTGTGAAGATCCTTTTTGTACTCAATGCACTCAATATGTCATCAAATTTGGAAAACTCAGCAGTGGGGACTGGAAAAGGTCTGTTTTCGTTCAAATTCCAAAGAATTGGAACGAAATTCTCCCATGCTAGCAAAGTAATGCTCAAAATCCTTCAAGCTCAGCTTCAGCAATATTTGAACTGAGAACCTCTAAACGTACAAACTGGATTTAGAAAAGGCAGAGGAACCAGAGATCAAATTGCCAACATCTGTTAGATCACAGGAAAATCAAGGGAATTCCAGAAAAATATCTACTTCTGCTTCAGTGACTACACTAAAGCCTTTGACTGTGGATCACAACAAACTGTGGAAAATTCTTAAAAAGAAGGGAATACCAGATCACCTTACCTGCTTCCTGAGAAACCTGTATGAAGGTCAGGAAGCAACAGTTAGAACCAGACAAGGAATAATGGACTGGTTCAAAATTGGGAAAGAAGTATGTCAAGGCGGTATATTGTCACCCTGCTTATTTAACTTATATGCAGAGTACATTGTATGAAATGCTGGGCTAGATGAATCACAAGCTGGAATCAAGATCAACAAGCTCAGATAAGCAGATGAGACCATGCTAATGGCAGAAAGCAAAGAGGAACTAAAGAACCTCCTGATGAAGGTAAAAGAGGAAAGTGAAAAAGTTGGCTTAAAATGCAACATTCAAAAAACTAAGATGATGAGTTTGAGCAAACCACAGGAGATGTTGAAGGACAGGGAAGCCTCGTGTGCTACAGTCCTTGTGGTCGCAGAGTCAGACAATNCCTCCTGATGAAGGTAAAAGAAGAAAGTGAAAAAGTTGGCTTAAAATGCAACATTCAAAAAACTAAGATGATGAGTTTGAGCAAACCACAGGAGATGTTGAAGGACAGGGAAGCCTGGTGTGCTACAGTCCTTGTGGTCGCAGAGTCAGACAATAGAAACCTACAGATCTAGATGGCTTAAAATGATGAATTTTCTTAAACATTTAAGGAGAAACAATACTTACACAAATTTACATGAACCCAGAAAGTTAGAAGAGAACACTTCTTAACTCACTTGACTAATCTGGTTTTTAATCAGATAGTCAGTACTACCCCTAAAACCAAAACCAGATGAAGACTAAAAAAGTGATATAAATGAACTTATTTACAAAACAGAAATAGACTCAGACACAGAAAATAAATTTGTTTACCAGAAAGTATAGCAGGGGTGGGGTGTAAGAGTTAGGGATAATTTAAGAGTTTGGGATTAACATATACACACTGCTATGGAGAAAATAAATAAACCACAAGGACCTATTATATAGCATAGGGAACTAACTATATTCAATGTCTTGTAACAACCTATAATGGAAAAGAATCTGAAAAAGAATATACATATATACACACATATAACTGAATCACTTTGATACACACCTGAAGCTAGTTATACAAACACATACAGGTGAAGACATCACAAAAAAACTAAAACCAGTATCTCTTATGAACAGAGATAAAAAACTCCTTAATAATTAAGCTCTAGCAAATCAAATCCAACAAAATCCAGTTTTAGTATAAGTGGTGCTAAAACAAGCACTAATCTAGGAAAATATAAAAATGATAATACATCAAAAATAAGTGAGGTTATCTAAAGAGCCAGACCCGCTTATCATTAAAAAAAATAATAAATGTAATCAAGTGTATTTATACTATGAAGGAAAATACATAAATCTCATATTAAAAAAGGTTAACAAAGTTTAATACTCAGTTTTGATTTTTTTTAAAACTCTCAGCAAACTAGGATGAGAATGGAATTTCCTTACCCAGATAAAGAGCATCTGTAAAACTTAATAATGAAAGACTGAGGACTTCGCTGGCAATCCAGCAGAGAAGATTCAGCCCTCTCACTGCAACAGAACTAAGATCCCACATACTCTGTGGTGCAGTCAAAAACACAATAATAGTAATAGTAAAAGACTGCATATTGTTCCCCTATGATGCAGAACAAAAAAAGAATGTCCTCTCTCACATCTTCTACTCAACGCTATATTCGAGGTCCTAGCCATATGTCCAATAGACAGACAAATATCGTTTGACATCACTTACATGTGGAAACATATGATACAAATGAATTTATTTACAAAACAAAGAAACTACACACATAGAACACAAATTTATGATTGCCAAAGGGTAAAAAGGATTAGTGAGAAAGAAATCAGGAGTTTGGGATTAACAGATACAAACTGTATATAAAACAGATAAACAACAGGGTCCCACTATATCACACAGGGAACTATATTCAATATCCTATAATAAACCATAAGGGAAAAGAATATGAAAGAGTATGTGTATTATGTATGTGTAAGTGAATCACTTTGTTATATACCAGAAACTAACAAAACATTGTAAATCAACTATACTTCAATAAACAATTAAAAAAATAAGATACCACCAAATGTTGAACCTAAACTCTTCATACATCATTAGTGGTAGGAAGAGGCACAACCACACCTGAAATAGTTTTAACAGTTTTCTATAAAATTAAACGTATCTGCACTTGATCCAACAATTATACTAAGTACCTGCCCAAGAGGAATAAAAACATACTTAACACAAAGATTTCTATACAAATGATTAAAATAGGTTCATTTACAATACACTAGAAACCACCCACGGAGAAGGCAATGGCACCCCACTCCAGTACTCTTGCCTGGAAAATCCCATGGACGGAGGAGCCTGGTGGGCTGCAGCCCATGGGGTCGCTCAAGAGACGGACACGACTGAGCAACTTCACTTTCACTTTTCACTTTCCTGCATTGGAGAAGGAAATGGTACCCCACTCCAGTGTTCTTGCCTGGAGAATCCCAGGGACGGGGGAACCTGGTGGGCTACCATCTCAGGGGTTGCACAGAGTTGGACACGACTGAAGTGACTTAGCAGCAGCAGCAGCAGCAGCAGTACACACATTTTGGTACAGTCATGCAAAGGAATATACTTAACAATAAAAAGAAATGAACTACTGTAATACACACCAACATGAATGAAGCTCAAAAATGTTCCACTGAACAAAAAAAATAAAAGCCACAAAGACTATACCCTGGGGTCTTCTCAGAGGTAAAGATTCCGTGCTTTCACTGCAGGGGGCATGGGTTCAATCGCTGCTCAGGGAACTACGATGCCACATGCTGCATGGCACAACCAAACAACAACAACAAAAGGACTATATGCTGCATAATTCCACTGATATGAAACTCTAGCAAAGGGAAATCCAATAGTAACAGCAGGTAAGTGGTTGGCTGGAATCACCGGTAGGAGATGAGATGGCAGGAAGTGGAAGTGGCTGCAAAGATGTACAAAGGAATTTTTTGGGCTAATGGAAATGTTCTACATCCTGTTTTTGATGGTTGTTGCACAGCTGCAAAACTCAAAGGATATTCTTAAAATATGCTTTATATTTTAAGCATTATGCTTTATATTATGTGTGCATTATGTTCTTTGTAAGTTGTAACTCAATAAAGTTGATTTTTAAGATAAAATGGAAAAAATCTATCAAAAAATTTTCAGTTTACATTCCCCTAACCCACGTACCATACTGTTCATGGGGTTCTCAAGGGAAGAACACTGAAGTGGTTTTCCATTCCCTTCTCCAGTGGACCACATTCTGTCACACCTCTCCATCATGAGCCGGCCATCTTGGGTGGCCCCACATGGCATGGCTTAGTTTCACTGAGTTAGACAAGGCTGTGGTCTGTGTGATCCAATTGACTAGTTTTCTGTGATTATGGTTTCAGTGTGTTTGCCCTCTGATGCCCTCTTGCAACACCTACCTAGAGTTTTGCCAAGAGAACGCACTGCTCATAGCAAACACCCTCTTCCAACAAAACAAGAGAAGACTCTACACATGGACATCACCAGATGGTCAACACCGAAATCAGATTATGCAGCCAAAGATGGAGAAGCTCTATACAGTCAGCAAAAACAAGACCAGGAGTGGACTATGGCTCAGATCATTAATTCCTTATTGCCAAATTCAGATGTAACTTGAAGAAAGTAAGGAAAACCACTAGACCATTCAGGTATGACCTAAGTCAAATCCCTTATGATTATACAATGGAAGTGAGAAATAGATTTAAGGGACTAGATCTGAGTGCCTGACAAGGTGCCTGATGAACTATGGGCCAAGGAGACAGGGATCAAGACCATCCCCATGGAAAAGAAATGCAAAAAAGCAAAATGGCTGTCTGAGGAGGTCTTACAAATAGCTGTGAAAAGAAGGGAAGCGAAAAGCAAAGGAGAAAAGGAAAGACAGAAGCATCTGAATGCAGAGTTCCAAAGAATATCAAGGAGAGATAAGAAAGCCTTTCTCAGCGATCAATGCAAAGAAATAGAGGAAACAGAATGGGAAAGACCAGATATCTCTTCAAGAGAATTAGAGAAACCAAGGGAACATTTCATGCAAAGATGGGCTCGATAAAGGACAGAAATGGTATGGACCTAACAGAAGCAGAAGATATTAAGAAGAGNACGACTGCGCACCAAGTGTGCTCCTGGGACTGCTGGGCACGCCCGTCAGATGCTGGTGCATGTCAGGAGTTGGTGCTGCGGTTGTCGGGCACGTGTATGGATGTGATCCTGGTCAGTGTCCGGGCAGAAATCCCCCAGCCGGGGGAGAGGGGCACGACCTGGCCTCGGGGGCAGGGATGCTGGTCGAGGGTGAGGTGACAAGGCTTCCGGGGTCGGGGTGGGGGGGGGTAGGAGCACCTGTCCCCAGGTGGGATCCACTGGCAGGTGAGGCCACCAGGTAGGTCTCGGCGCTGGAAGGACGAGGGCAGGGGCTTGGCAGGGTTGGGGTGTCAGCTGGCTTGTCTGCGTACACAGGACTTGTGGACACCGATGGGAGCACTGTCTTGGGTGAGGTTTCACTGCTTCCACTTTCTTCTTGATTGGATCATTCTACACATGCTTGAGAAGTTGTATCGAAGACAGTTTGTAAGCTCCAGGTGTGAGCTTAGCTAAGTCTGAGTCGGGTGAAGCTGCTTTTATTCATCAAAGAACTCAGGTCCTGGGTGAAAATGAACAGGAAGACAGGTGGCATCCGGGGGCCACAGCGGCTGCTGGGAACGACCAGAAAATGTCTGGTGAGATTTCCAAGGACCAAGCCTCCAGAGCAGGAAGTTGGTAAGAAGAGCAGGTTTGGTGTCGGACTGGCAGGAGCTTGCTCTTAAACGACCAAGTCTCAGTCCTTGGAAGGCCGGCCCCTCCCAAAATGTGTGACCAGCCCTTGGACACAGCTGCTGGGCATGGAGCCTGGAAGTGTCTTCACAAGCCTGTTGTCAGGAAGCTCTGCTCCCAGCTGTAGTCTTCACATTGTAACTGCCATGTTCTTGGCACTGATGCCTAAACCCTGTTTTGGTTCTGATATACCAAGCCTGATGATGATGTGCACACAGGTGTGTGAGGAATGGATGGTAAGCTGAATTTTTTTTACCCTTTCATTTATTCCTTGATAAGCAATCCTGTTGAAATCTGTATTACTAAATCACAAGAAGGCAAATTTTGAAAACTTAAATTCGAGGTCGTTGTATCAACAAGTAGCACGATTAAAGGAATCGAGAATTTCTAGCCAGCTTGCGTCGTTTTAATGGAGGGTACACTTGAGATTAAGGTAAATGCATTAATAGCTATTTCTAAATACTTCTGCAATATTAACAAGGACCTTAGAAATTAAATCTGTGGAAAGAGCTCAAGTGCTGCTTCAAAGGTTAGACTATGTTGGGTTTTTAGTACAAAGTGCCTGGCGTTCAGACGCGCCTGGGACCTGCAGGTAGAGCTCAGGGAAGGGACTGCATCAGAGCGTGGGCCCTCTGTCAGCACGGGCCAATCCTGGATGGGACTGAGGCCCCATCTGCTGCGTCTCAGCGGCCAGACATGGGCTACACTGAGGGGAGTTGTGACTGGTGGGCGTGTCAGCAGCGTGTTCCCCCGGCAGTGCGGGAGAGACTCCCCCTGGCACCGAGTGAGTCATTCACCAGGCGCATGTCCATTCGGAGGCTCGTCTGACTGCAGGGCCTCCCTGGGAGTGTGTCCTGCTCCTGCTGTCCCGAAAACTCCAGGTCTTGGGACTCAGGAGGCGGCGACACAGTAACTTTGGAGAGTTCCATGGGCAGGCCCAGCTGGTCCTACAAGATGGGGGTGAGCCAGGTGATCTCAGGGGGGGAAGCTCTGCTAACGGGTCTGTGGCCCATCCACAGCTTGCTGCTTTGCATCTGACCATGAGCTCTGAGTCTTTAAGGTAAGGGATGTCTGGTCTGGTTTTGAAAGGATCTGCATCTGGTGAAACACAGCTCCCCTTGGACTGCACTGGAGACCCAGTGCGTTGTCATGGGAAACCCACCTGGTATGTTGAGCACACACTGTGTCCACATCCTGTGCTGTATTAACAGGCTGAGCCCTGGGAGCAGTGCCGGAAGGAATGGACCCCAGGGGCTGAGTGAATGCAGTCCACCTGAAGCTGGGGAGGGTCTGGGGTGGGCCCCAAGGCCCCATCCTTGTGGTTGCAGCTCATGTTAACCCCTAGTCTCGGGACCCAACTCCTCCAGGCTCACGCACAGGTGCTGGGCATGGCCTGCTATTGGAGGGGACAGTGGGGCTGAACCCCCTCTTCCGTAGGTGAGGTGGGACATCACTGTGCAGGTAACCCAACTGTCTGAAAGAAAAGCAGGCCACTAGAGCTTTAGAAAAGTAAAGTTGCCATCATTTATTTCCTGTAGTCCTTAAAAACAGAAGAACACGTTTCACACTGAAGCTCTGCAGTCCTGTCCACCAGAGAGGCAGCTGCCCTCATGCTGCGAGCTGGTCCACGGCCTCTCGGCTCCTGTTTGCCAGATGAGCTTCAATAATTTCCGCAAAGAGACTCCTCTTCAGCAGATTATATGCCAGAGGTAAAAGCTGGCCAGCAACTTTATGAAAATACTGAAAAACCAAAGAAGGTGACATTAGCCAGAGAGTGCAGCAGGCACTTGTTTAACAGAGCTTGCATCCCAAATGCAAACCCTTCACCTGTCTCCAGGTGCCGTGGCCAGGGAGGACAGACTGCAGCCACAAGCAGGACAGAGGTTCAGGGAGCGCCCCCCACATTCCCACAACCACTGCTGGGAAGACAGGACTTGAGGCAGGTGACAGCCCCAAAGTCACCGTTATCACCTGCCTCCCTGACCTTGAAACAACTAGAGCTGAGGCAACCACTGCTGGAGCTGTAAGTGGGTTTCTCCTATCTAATGAGGCAGTGATGATGAAACATTGCCACTACATTTTAAAGATTTCACAGCATATTTCCAAGTAGCATTTACTCTTCATCTAGCACAGAACAGATTCTCTACGGAGAATGAGATGGAGCCCAAGAAGGTGTATGTGTCACTCTGTTAAGTCTGTATAGCTACGTATACAGCTTCAAACAAAAAACATCTGTTGTTCAGTTGTTAAGTCATGTTGAACTCTTTTCAGGACGGCAGCCCACCAGGCTCCTCTGTTCACGGGCTTCTCCAGGCAAGAATACTGGAGTGGGTTGCTGTTTCCTTCTCCAGGGGCGCTTCCCCACCCAGGGATGGAACCTGCATCTCCTGCATTGGAGGCGGGTTCTTTACCACTGAGCCACTGGGGAAGCCCCATGTTAACATACACCCAAAGGCAAAAAAGTCTTGGTCATTCACCTTGGCCGGAACATAAGATGAACCTCAAATAAGAAATATTCTGAGGACTCAAGAATCTTTTAAGAATCTGCTTAAAATCATTTCAAAAAGTTCATTTTGAAATTCCAGCTGAGTCCAAACCCCACCCGTGTGGGGGCGGGGGGGCGGTGCTCACTCACGTGGGAGCCATGGCAAAAGAGGTCCAGCCCCAGCTCCAGCCCCATCCCATAGTCACACTCGTCGTTAGCAAACTGCACGTAGGTCATCATCTCCTGGACGGGGGCAAAGGCCTGCAGTCTGTCGGCGTCGCTCGGGGCCTCCACAATTGTCCTGCAGATTCTCCTGAGGCTGGCTGAGAGAGCAGGGCCGCAGCGTTACCTGTGAGCACCCACGCCTCCCGTGACACCGTCCCTGGGGGCCTCCTGCCTTGGTGCTATAACTCACATCAGCTGTTTTTACTTAAGCCATTTTTATGCTCAAATCTTAACAAAATCCATTTCTTGTTCCAGCAAAGTGGCTCCTCCATGATTCTAACAACAACCAGGAATCACACCAGCTTCCAGAGATTTTCCCTGGGCTAGTCCAGGGTGCAGAGACCATGGGCAAGCCTGACCCACCTGTTTTTAACTGTCCTCAAGATAAGAATGTGTTTTCATTTTTAAATGGTTGGGGGGGGGGAACCAGTATGGAGACCGAGCAGGCACAGAGCCCACTTCTGGGCTCATCCACACCAGAAGCTGGATTTAAAAAACCCTGACAGACAGCAGCGTTTGCTCTTTTTGCCTTCGTCTAACTTAAAAAGCAGTCCAGAAAAAGAAATACAAGAGACAAACCACTGTGGCATTAAACCTTTACCAACTCCTTTACCAACATGGGGGTGTGGAGCCACAGCACAGATGCAGTTTGGGGTAAAATAGAGAAAACGGCTTAACATTTATCCACGTTAGAGGAAACAGTGCTTTCACGTTTCTGATCTCGATGCCCTCTTGTTTGCATGCCCCTCCCCTCCCCAGGGAGCCAGATGAAGGGGTGTTCCCAGGAGAAAAGGAAAGGGGAAGGGCAGGAGACAGGCAGAGAGCGCAGGAGAGATTCTATCCTCCTTTTCAACAAAGGAATAATTATATTTTGTGTATGAAAAGTCCATTTGCAAAGAGTGCTTACACTTACATAAGAAGTAACTCAGGATGGGCTTCTAAAAGCTAAAAAAACCTACATTCAGATGGAAAACTGTCCACAAACACACGCTGTTTCAGAAATTACTATAGTGTAAGTTGACCGTAATGTCAAAAGTTGTGAAATAGAAAAAGTCACCTAGACCATAGGCTGGTATTGTTTAAACTTGTAAAAACACTGTTCTGAGCGCTGTTAGGCAAGCAGTGCATTAATAATAAGCACCTTATTTATTGGGTTACTGCCCGACACCCCAGTGGACGGTATTCATCACCACTCACCATGTCACGGATGGAAGACGTGGTTTAATAAAGTTATACAATACAACTGGTTAAGGCCACACAGCTGCAAACCCAGCTTCAGTTCAAGCCTCCCTGACCCCAGAGCCTGAGCCTTTCATCACTGCAGGAGGGGTGGGGAACTGTATCCACCTACTCAACACAAGGAAACCACCCCCCCACATTAACACATGCTCATGGCCACATAGATGCCCTACCGTCAGTTTCAGGGAGCTCTCTGTATCCAACATCATTTTTATCCACTGGGACAACTAAGCCTGCTCCATGAAAGGTCTTTGTCACCACCTTAAATAAAACACAACAATAACATGGAAAATAGACAAATACAACAAAGAGGGGCAAATAAAGCTCATATACAAACTCTTAAGACTTCTGCCAAAATATAATTTGTGCCTTTTATTTCAGTAAATTTGGACCCCAGGGCAGAAGTTTACTATTTCTTTCCTTTGAAATCAGGTAGAAGTCAAGCACTTGACAGAGCAGTGAAATGAATGGCTTTAACTGTCAGCATACAGAAGTCATCCCCGTGTGCCCCACCACAGGGGCAGGGGGGGTGTCAGTTCAGGCCACAGCTGCTGGGCAGAGAGCCAGAAGGCCCGCCCAGCAGGAGGGGATGTGGCCAGAACGCCTGCCCGTCTGTGAAATGCAGGTCCCTGTCTCACCAGAAGCATTCAGACTTGCCAGCAAACTTCCCTTAAGTCAGGCAGCTTCTAGTTTTGGGGCGCCCTTTATGGAGGCAAATAATATAACCATGGCTGAAATCATGGTTCTAAGGTTTTTTTTATTTATGTGTTTACCAAGCTATGTCACAATGGGATGAGACATGCTCCCCTCCCCTCACTCTAAGGTGGGAAAAGGCCCCTGGTGAAAACTGGAGAGGTAAAACAGCAACATGAAATCTTAGAGCCCCTTGAAATGCCCTATGCAGGGAGTTTATCATTCCATGGACATTTTTAGAAACTAATTCCTGACCTTAAAAGAGTTGATAAGACAGGAATTCAGTGACTACAACTTACCTGAAAGTCACCCACCTCGGCAGCTGAGTCAGGCTCAGAAAAGGAACTGGAGTGGGATTTTCAATAACTAACTAATGAAGCAGAATTGAGGACTTCCCAACATTTCACTTTTCACTTTCATGCACTGGAGAAGGAAATGGCAACCCACTCCAGTATTTTTGCCTGGAGAATCCCAGGGATGGGGGAGCCTGGTGGGCTGCCATCTATAGGGTCACACACAGTCGGACACGACTGAACCGACTTAGCAGTAGCAGCAAGCTAAAGTACTCAGTTACCAGTACTAACTAATTCAGGGTTGACTAGTACTTCATTTGGCTGAGAATGCACAGATGAAGCAGCCACATGCAGGAGACACTGCGCAGAGGCTGGAGGTGATTGGGTGTCCAGACTCCAGTAATAAATGTCCCTCCTCCCCAGGGGTTATCAGGACAGACTCAGAATTCTCATTTGCCCCAAAGCAGAATTCTTTCAGCTTCTCAGTTAAGTTACCCAGGCAGGTACAAGTGAAAAACCCAAAGGATCCCAAACCCAGAGGTATCTGCTGTTTATGAAACTCCACTCACACAGCAGGCGCAAAAGGAAGGCTGGTGGGCTCAATAAAGCAAGGAGAGAAGACTTCTCACACCATTTCCCGGAGGAATTCACACGGCCCAGTACACAGCTCAGGACCAACGTCGCCCATATGTCAACTACCCTCAGGGCTGACTATCAAGCCCGTAAGGCAGACCTTTACAAATCTACCCAAAATCACCTGGCATGAAATCATCCAACCTTAGCTACTAAAAAATGTAAGCAAGTGTGAGGTACAAAGCCGCTCTTCTATGAGACGAGCGCCTGGTAGATCAAGACTAAAGAGACGGCTGGCCTGAGCTCTGCAACCACAGAGAGGGTGCCCCGTTCCGTGCCTGCCACACCTGCAGGACCCTTCCAGTCCAGCCCCGAACCACCCCGGAGCCAGCCCTGCGGGAGGCGGGGACAGCTCTCCTCAGGAGGGGAGGGGAGGAGATGCAGGTGAGCGGGAACCCAGCCCCGCCGCCCCCCACCCTGAAACAGCAGAGACTGACGGATGGGACTCATACTTTCTTGTCTCTCTGCTTCATCCTCACAGTTCTCTGCTCCAGGGAGAGCCCCAGTTCTCTGGCTGCTTCTGTGAGTTTCTCATCTATGGTTTTCAAGAGACTAGTTTTCTTCTTATCTGTTACTTCTTTAAGTTTTTTCATCAAAAATAATCTGAAAAAGAAGTAAAAGCCCTCATTAGTATGTAGTCCTCATTCGTATGTACGCTACTGTACTAAGTGCACCGACCCTGGAAGTTGAGGGGAGCCAAGTTACAGACATCAGACCCCGAGAAATAGAGGGCAGAATAACCACCACATTCTCTCAAGCCCCTAACAGATTCTTCAGGCAAGAGAAAAGCAGTATTAATAAATACCTGCCAGTCACAGAAACAGCAAATAAGATCTGTTTATTCCCATGATGTCTACAACCAAGACGTAAAGTATCTAAAAAGTGAGGTTAAGCCAAGTTTATGTTGCATCACTTGATACAACTAGGATCTGACATATAACCTTGCAGAAGTCTGATGTGTAACAGAAAAGAATATGGAGACTCCAAAAAAGGATTTTGCACTTGTGCAGAACGGGAGGAACTTTATAATACTTAAACATCAGCAAATTCTTTTAAATATTACCTTCAAATCTGTGTTAAGAAATTTTAAAAATGTAAAGGAAAGCAAAACTATTTTAGAAGCTAATACAAAAGCACAATTCAAAATAACTTTTTAAGTAACTTATTTTCACTTTTTATTTTTTTGGTTGCACAGTAAGGCATGTGGGCTCTTAGTTCCCCCAGAGGGGACTGGACTCGTGCCCCCCAACAGCAGAGGCACACAGTCTTAATTACCAGACTGCCAGCAAAGTATACAAAATAAAATTTAAAGGTGTGCGAAATAGTACATTATTGCCAGTTATGGAAATAATTTTATGTTAAGAATGCAGGAGAGCGTGTGGAGATAAGGGAACCTTCCTATACTGTTGGTGGGAACATAAATTGGTTGCAGCCACTATGGGGAACAGTATGGAGAGTCCTCAAAAAACTAAACACAGACCTACCGTATGATACAGCAACCGCACTCCTGAGCATACACTTGGAGAAAACTAATCTGAAAAGACATGTCCGTGCACCCCAGTGTTCACTGCACACTATTCTCAACAGCCAGGACATGGAAGCAACCTAGATATCCGTCGACAGAGGAGAGGGTAAAGAAGATGTGGTGCCTGTATACAACGGAATACTACTTAGCAATGAAAGAACGAAATAGTGTCATCCGCGCAGCGTGGATGAGCTCAGAGACTAGCACACTAAGGGAAGTGAGGAAAAGGATCTTAAAAATAGGATACAAATGAGTTTATCTACAAAACAGAGTTACAGATGTAGAAAACAAACTTATGGTTACCAGGAAGTAAGGGATAAATTGGGAGATTGGGACTGACATATACACACTATATGAAACAGATAATAAGCACCTATTATATACAGCATGGGGAACTCTACACAATAGTCTGTAATGAGCTACATAGGCAAAGAATCTAAAAAACGGGTGTATGTGTAACTCATTCCTGTGCTGCACAGCAGAAACTAACGCAACACTGCAAACCAACTTTACTGCAGTAATTTTTAAAAAGACGACCTCTACCACTAGAGCAGAAAGTCCAGAGCGCAAGAGCAAGCTGGGGTTGGCCCGGCCGAAGGCACATCAGTCCCCTCCCTGCAGCCACGCCAGGCTCGCGGGAGGAAGCCGCTCCCGCCCAGCACTGACGGGCAGTGCCCGCTGGGGCATTGTTCTCATCCCCATTTTACAGATCGGGAAGCTGAGGCAGAGGACCACACCGTACCCAAGCTGAGAGAATGAGTGTGCGCTGGTTAAAGCCGAGACCACCAGGATCAGAGTCTCCTAATGACAGCAAAGTCCCAGCACACCTCGTCTCGCCTCTGCAGCCGTGAGTCGGGAGGTCTGTCTGCCAACACGAGCACACTGCGCCCTCCCCTCACTGCCCCTCCCCACGCAGCGCCCCCTCCCCGCCTCCCTCGGGCCCAGGGGAGGGCCGCTCAGGGCAGGGCCCACCCCGACCAGCAGCCTGCTACCCGGCAGGACCACTTCCGTCCTGCTGGCCCAGCTCCGTCTCCGCTCCAAACCTGCGCCCTGACCCGCTTTCTGGTGCTCGGGCGGAGGTGTGCCCACGGAAAGAGCCAGAAGGTCCTGTGCCGTTCCGCGAGCCGCGAGCGAGCCTGGGCCTCGGGAGACTCCTGCGGTTCTCGAGGAAAAGAGCAGTTGGCTGGGCGATAGAGCGTTCCCCCAGGGGGAGGCTCGGCGTCCCAGCCTCCCCATCCTTCAGGGCAGGGAGGCCACAGCCGCAAGCCATCCGTCATGGGGGCCAAGTCTTCAGGAAGCGGCTGCCACGCTCCAAGGCTGCTCACAACTCCCCCAGTTCTAACGTTTGCTTTAAATCGTGAATTTTTAGCAATGACAGCCAACAGTCAATCGTCCCCATCAGTTCACTTGAGAAAACGTCTCCCGAACTCAGGTCGGAAGGCCCGGCTGTGTGCCGGCCACTCGCTCCAGTGGGGTGGAAAGCGGCGAGCCCAGCACTCGGTCCCGCGGGCCCCTCACCCAGCAGACCCTCCGCGCTGCCCGCCGGCGCCCAGCCGCAGCGCGATGCGGCCTCCCGGCCCCGCCAGCAAGCGTGACCATACTGCCCGGCCGCCCGGCGAGGGTGAGAACACNAGAGTGAAAAAGTTGGCTTAAAGCTCAACATTCAGAAAATGAAGATCATGGCATCCGGTCCCATCACTTCATGGGAAATAGACAAGGAAACAGTGGAAATAGTGTCAGACTTTATTTTTCTGGGTTCCAAAATCACTGCAGATGGTGACTGCAGCCATGAAATTAAAAGATGCTTACTCCTTGGAAGGAAAGTTATGACCAACCTAGATA
Source organism: Neotragus pygmaeus (assembly GCA_006410875.1). Classification (NCBI taxonomy): domain Eukaryota; kingdom Metazoa; phylum Chordata; class Mammalia; order Artiodactyla; family Bovidae; genus Neotragus; species Neotragus pygmaeus. Next base: position 1,714,021 of record SJYV01038735.1, on the reverse strand, counting down.
GCATATTCAAAAGCAGAGACATTCTCTGCCAACAAAGGTCCATCTAGTCAAGGCTATGGTTTTTCCAGTGCTCATGTATGTTGGACTGTGAAGAAAGCTGAGCGCTGAACTATTGATACTTTTGAACTGTGGTGTAGGAGAACTCTTGAGAGTCCCTTGGACAGCAAGGAGATCCAACCAGTCCATCCTAAAGGAGATCAGTCGTGGGTGTTCATTGGAAGGACTGATGCTAAAGCTGAAACTCCAATACTGTGGCCACCTCATGCAAAGAGTTGACTCATTGGAAAGGACTCTGATGCTGGGAGGGATTGGGGGCAGGAGGAGAAGGGGACGGTAGAGGATGAGATGGCTGGATGGCATCACCGACTCGATGGACATGAGTTTGAGTAAACTCCAGGAGATGGTGATGGACAGGGAAGCCTGGCATGCTGCAATTCATGGGGTTGCAGAGTCAGACACGACTGAGAGACTGAACTGAACTGAACCCGTGTTTTCCAATTCTAACAATTTATCTCAAAATGTACCCCAAAGAAACTGTCAGCCAAACACACAAAGATGTATTTACAAAAATGTTCATTATAGCATTATTTAATAGAAATAATTTCCTTTAGTGGTACATCGCAGGGGATTGACAAAATAAGTTAGGGTACATAAGTAGACTAGGATCTTTACAGACCTAAAGGCACCAATTAGATTTATATATATTGACCCAAAACATGTTGTTAAATCAAAAAGATAGGGAGGTCCATGGTTGCCTAGTGGTTAGGATTCCGGACTCTCACTGCTATGGCCCTGGTTCCATCCCTGGTCAAGGAACTGAGATACCAAAAGCCATGTACAGACAAAATAAAACCCAAAAAGGTAATTAGAAAACACTGCAACAATTTTAATAAATATATATAATACATACATATGTAAATTTCTTTAATGTATGAGCCAACTTTATACCAAGAGATGTCATCTCTTTCTTATAAGGAAGAAAATGCTAAGACAACTCCTATTTTCAAGATGAAGAAATTCTCATCAGAGATGTAAGATAAGTGTCAGAGGAATCAAAATAAGACTGAGAGCCACATGGTCTTTCAGGAAACAACTCATATCTCAATGAACAGGTATACATTCTTCAAAGTTACCAGAAAGGAACTCTCCTCAGTTGGAAAGCGGAGTACCAGTGGAAAATGCCTGCATGGTTTTATAACCATCTGCTTATCAGTCTAACTTTAGAATGAAATTCAGTAAAACTTTCTTCCATGTAATAGGTAGATAATGGTTCCTTATTTACTGTTTTATGCTGTGCTTACTTCCCTGCTGTTATCAAGATCTGATTTAAAAGCAGGAAGAAGACATGTCAGTGTGGAGTCACCCTGAGAGCAGGAAGGAAGTACTTGGGACTGATTAAGGCCAGCACGATACACATAGTGGCCAATCTCATTCCAGCTGAGTTAGAGTATTCCAATATTTATTCCTTTTCAGCCCATGCCAGGAAACAAAAGAAAAGTGAAAAACATTCACACATATATAGAGAGAAAGAGAAAGAAAAGGGCCAATTTATTACAATCTGCTTGTCATATATCAGATATTTGTAATATTTCAAAAAATAAATAATCATTGAGCTTCGATAAGTGATGTTTACAAAGTAAAACAATTCCAAAACTTACCAGCACAACCCCCACAAAATTTATCCAAACTATACTGAAACTTCAGTATTCCTGATCTTCTCCTATCCTACCCTCCACTCCCACTGAGAATGAAATCATCTTGCTATGAAAACTTAAGGGGAAAAAAGATACTCTGGTGGTTGACTAATGACAATTAGTAATATTCTGATGGCTTTCTAATCATATATATGTATGCAGGGATACACACATATGTATAGTATTTGAGTACTGAACTTATAGATGTACCTTTGTTCAAGCACATAAATGCCAAGGAAGAAACTTTGAAATTATACAGTTCTCTACCATCTACTCACATTTGCCCAGTTTGTATCCTTTTTTTTTTTTAATTTATTGGACATGCAACATGTGGAATCTTAGTTCCCCAACCAGAGATTGAACCCATGCTCCCTTCCATTGGGAGCTTAGAGTCTCAACCGCTGGACCACCAGGGAAGTCCCTCCCAGTCTGTATCTTATCATCTTAAATAATCAAGTTGATCAACTGTCACCGCCATCCCACAAAAGTACTTGGATTCTAATACCTCTATATCTGGATACCTATATCTCACTCTATACTAATACCTAAGACCCAGCTTGACAATATGGACAGGATGGACAAAGGAAAGGAAAAAGAAGAAAGGATCTTACAAATATTCTCACCAAATCATTTTCACTGACCTTGCCCACAATTATCAAATAGAGTGCTCATCTACTCTGAATACTCCAAGTAATACTAATACTTTTAACCTAACCAGTCATAAAAATATCAGGAACAGTGGTTACCTTTTATTAAATGTTTCTTATGTATCCAGCACCATGCTGAGTACTATATGTTATCTCATTTAATTCTTCCTACAACTCTCCAAAGCAGGCTGTAAAAATTTGGAGAGGTTCCCTTGTTCAAGTCTATACAGACTGAAGAACTCAGAATCAGATGTAGGTCCATCTGTTTCAAGAACCAAAAAGAATACTAACCACCATTCTATTTTATCCACATGCTTTTATTCCTCTCTTTACTACAAGACTGAGAAAACACAGTATGGACACCCATATGCAAAAAAATGAACCTCGACCTAAACCTTACAACTTAAACAAAAATTAACTAGACCACAGATCTAAGTGTAAAAAAGCAAAGCCATAAAAATTCTAAGAGAAAACCTTTGTGACTTGGGGCTATGCAAAAAGTTCTTAGATATGACATTAAAAGTTCAATCCACAAAAGAAAAATTAATAAATTGGACTTCATCAAAATTTAAAACTTTTGCTCTATAAAAGTCACTGATAAGAGGATGAAGAGATACGTTACAGCCTGGGAAAAAATATTTGGAAATCATATATCCTTGAAAGGACTTGTACATTTACAAAAGACATTTACAAAAGAACTCTCAAAACTCAGCAGCAAGAAAACAGTTTTAAGTTGTGCGTAAGTAGTGAACATGGGCTTCCCTTGTGGCCCAGTGGTTAAGAATCCACCTTGCCTGGCCCAGGAAGATCCCACAGCTACTGAGTCCATGCGCTGCAACTACTGAAGCCCACACAGCTAGAGCTTGTGCTCCACAGCAAGAGAAGCCACAACAATGAGAAGCCCGCACACTGCAAGGAAGGGTGGCCCCTGCTCACCACAACTACAGAAAGCCTACATGAGCAACAAAGACCCACCACAATAAAAAAACAAATAAAAATATAAATCTTAAAAAAAAAAAAGTCAACACCTCTTCAAAGCAGATGTAAGAATGGTTAAAAAAACACAATAAAAAGATGTGCAACATCATTAGCCATTAAAGAAATGCAAATTAAAACCACCATAAGATCTCACTACACACTCATCAGAATGGCTAAAATGAAACTGCCACTACCACCAAATACTGGTAATGATGCAGAACAGCTGGAATTCTCTTATGCTGCTGATAGGAGTGTAAGGTAATAAAGGCAATCTGAAAATAGTTGGGCATGGGGTCGCACAGGCGTGGACGGCGTTGGTCCGAAGAAGACCTTCAGCGGTGCCCTGGTGGAGCGGACAGGCCCCTCCTAGCGGAGCGGACGGGCCCTCTGGTTGGAGATCTGTGCAACACACCGACTTACTGTGACCTAGAAAAGGCTGCCAAAGATGTCTTCAATGAAGGATATGGATTCGGAATGCTCAAAATAGATTTGAAAACCAAGTCATGTAGTGGAGTGGAATTTTCTACTTCTGGTCATCAATGGCATCCCACTCCAGTACTGTTGCCTGGGAACTCCCATGGATGGAGGAGCCTGGTAGGCTGCAGTCCATGGGGTCGCTGAGTCAGACACGACTGAGCGACTTCACTTTCACTTTTCACTTTCATGTATTAGAGAAGGAAATGCAACCCACTCCAGTGTTCTTGCCTGGAGAATCCCAGGGATGGCGGAGCCCAATGGGCTGCCGTCTGTAGGGTGGCACAGAGTCGGACACGACTGAAGCAACTTAGCAGCAGTAGCAGCAGGTCATGCTTACACTGATAATAGGGAAAGCATCAGGCAACTTAGAGACCAAATACAAGATCTGTAACTGTGGACTGACCTTCACCCAGAAGTGGAACACAGGCAATACTCTTGGAACAGAAATCTCTTGGGAGAGTAAGTTGGCCGAAGGGTTGAAACTAACTCTTGATACTATATTTGTACTGAACACAGGAAAGAGTGGGAAATTGAAGGCCTCATATAAACGGGATTGTTTCAGTGTTGGCAGCTAATGTCGATATAGATTTTTCACGACCAACCATCTATGGCTGAGCTGTTTTGGCCTTTGAAGGTTGGCTTGCTGGCTATCAGATGAGTCTTGACACAGCCAAATCCAAACTGTCACAGAATAATTTCACCCTGGGTTACAAGGCCGCAGACTTCCAGCTGCACACTTGTGAATGATGGCACTGAGTTTGGAGGGTCGATGTACCAGAAAGTGAATGAGAAGACTGAAACGTCGATAAACCCCGTGTGGACAGCCAGCAGTAACAACATCCGGTTCGGCATCACTGCTAAGTACAAGCTGGACTGCAGAACTTGTCTCTCTGCTAAAGTAAATAATGCCAGCCTGATTGGACTAGGTTACACTCAGACCCTTCAACCAGGAGTGAAACTGACCCTGTCAGCTCTGATCGATGGAAAGAACTTCAATGCAGGAGGGCACAAGGTCGGTCTGGAATTTGAACTAGAAGCTTAATGTGGTTTTGAATAAAGCATCAGCTTTGTCCCTGGAGGTGAAGAGAAATGAACTCACTATGTTTTGGCCTTAAAATTCTTCTGTGAAATTTCAAAAGCGTGAACTGTTTATTCTTCCCAAGAATTATACTCCTCCCCACACTGAAGCTTAGGTACTAAGTCCATCCTAAGGGAGGTGCTTAAAGGCATGTCCGGAAGCTGTCACGTTCGTGCCACGTTTCAGTTCAGTTCCGCAGTGTTACTTTCAAAGTGTTCCTCAGCGACGGTGTAGTGTCATGTTCAAAGGAGATGACCTGACCCTCCAGTTGTCCATCACATCCTGCATGTCCCACACCACTTTTTCATGACCTCATAATATATTGGTCTCTGAACAGTAGTAGAATCTTTGGTTTTGCATCAGAGTAAAATAAAATAAACCCATCACATTTGGAATATTAAAAAAAAAATACACTTACCATATATCCCAGTAATCCCACTCCTGGGTACTTAAAGAAATGAAAACTATGTTCACATAAAAACCTGTACACAAATGTTTATAGTAGTTCTACTTATAATTGCCAAAAACTGGAAACAATGAAAGATGATAAACTACTGAAACACACCACTCAGCCATTATATTGAGTGAAAAAAAAACCCACAATCTCACATATAGTATATTCTCAGGAAAGACAATGCTAACAGTAACCAAGAAGGGATCAGTGATTGCCAAGGTTTGGGGTGAGGAAGAGGTGACTCTAAGAGACAACGTGAGGGAGTTTTGGGGGGAGTATAGCTATTCTGTATCCTGATTGTGGTTAAGTGGCTAAGAAATTTATACATGTGCTAAAATGCATAAAAATACACGCACAAGGTGCAGAATGGTAGGTACATTAGGATGGTCCTTTTGTGTCATCTTTTAGAGGATATTTCTGTAATATATGGAAACTTATGTGCTGATACATCTGTAGATATTTTTTTCAGTTCAGAATTAAAAGAAACCATGAGAAATGGTTTCCTTTTTCAGTGGGAGAAGAGACGTGTATCTTTCTACTGTTTGAATTATGAGCCATTTTCATACTCTTCTCCTTATAGTTTTTCAACTTTTAATTTTGTTCTATTTGTTGCTTACCATGGAGCACTTCTCTAGTACTTCCTCCTGGAATTTCAGAAATCGTTCCTGAACTTCAGCTTCATTGAGGAAAAAGGCAAGGAAGTGAGTGAAGGGCTGCTTTCTTCTAAAAGTGAGCAGAAGAACATCAATCCGAGTTCGGGCTGAAATTACACCACTTCGATGCTGGCCAGTGATTACTGTAAGCAAAAAAAAAAAAAAGACTTAACACGCTCAAGGACCACCAGCTGGTTGTAAAATAGGTGACCTCTTAAAACTGTCATCTCTGGGGAACAAGACTGTCATGAATGTGTACATAATTCTGAACAGCAGACAGCACCAAGGGTAAGAAAGCTGTTAATGAATCCAGTCTAAGCAGAATGAGGTTTAAACAGAAGAACCTTAAGACCATCTGATGAAGCAAGAAAATGAATTCAAAAGCTACAAAGCAATCCCTCATACCTTGCTAGTATGAATGTAAAATGGTGCAGCTGATATGTAGAAGTCTGGCAGGCAGTTCCATGAAAAATTAAACAGAGAAATACCACATGACCCAGGAATTCCACTCCTAGGTAGAAACTCAAAGGAAATAAAAGCAGGTATTCAAAAAAAAAAAAAAACTTGTACAAATGTTCGTAACAGCTTTATTCACAACAGCCAACAGGTGGAAAAACACAAATTGTCCTTTAACCAGTAAAGGAACAAATAAACCGTGGTATTAGGTATTGTCATACACTGAAATACCACTTGGCAAAAAAAAAAGGAGTGAAGTAATCATACACGCAAAAACATGGATGAATCTTGAAAACATTATGCTAAGTTAAAGATGCCAGACACAAAAGACCACATATTACATGTTTCCATGTATAGGAACTATCTAAACAGGCAAATTCAGACAGACAGAAAGCGGATTGGTGATAACAAAGATCTTGGGAGTAGTGAGGAATGGCGAGTGACTGGTTATGGATGTGAAGTTTCCTTTTTGGCTGACAGATGATTTGGAACCAGACAGTGGTTGTCGAGCAACTGTAAATGTTTCCTACTCCAGGGCTTCTTCCTCACCCAGGCGTTGCAGGCAGATTCTTTACAGTCTGAGCTACCAGGGAAGCCCGTAAATGTACTAATAATGCCACTTGATTCAACACTTCAAGGTGGTCTAAATGGTAAATTTATGTTGTGTATATTCTACCTTTTTTAAAAAAAGAACAATATATTACACAGAAATTCAAACAATAAAAATTAAGAACAAAAAAAGTGCAGTTTTCTGTTATGTGAATTTTACCTCAATTTTTAAAAAATACTGTGGCAAAATTTTTAGCGATTTGCTATAGTAAAACAGCAAAACAGAATCTACTACAATATATATGATCCTACCCTAATTGTATGAAAAGTACAAGGTTAAAGTAAAAATGTTTATCTATATCTGCATTATTATGTATGGATATCAAATTTCCACACCTTAGTGTAATTTGGTCTTCTCTAATCTGGGCTGTCTTTATACATAAATGAAAATAAGGGGAAAAATAAAATCTTATACTACAATCTGTAAAGGAAAAAAATCATTTAAGGATTACATAACCTCTGTTTAATAGAGATTAAACCTCTAGGTTCCAGAACTGGCAGTGCTTGGTTCAAAACACAAACTAAGGAAAATGCAGAAGATAGGAACAATGAACAAAACTGGCATCTCAATGGAGGATTTATTAAAGAGGAAAGGACAGATTTCTGAATATGATAAAAAATACTGAAGTATTAACTTAAATAGTAGCAAAATCTGGTATGTACTTTCAAGACCACAAAGCTTGCTCCTTCCAAGCAACTGCAGAAGTTAAACAAATAATTCCAATTATTTGTCCTAATACTTCCCATTAAAGTATTTGAAATTTTCTACAAGAACAGCCTATTTTTTAAAATAAAAATGAAATTATCATACCCATTTTGTTGTAAAGAAACAAGATGGAAACTTCTGGGAAAAGAAGTAAATTATAAGTGAACTGAGATTCCAACGATAAAAAGAATCTGTCTGCCAGTGCTGGAGACTAAGGAGACATTGGTTTCATCCCTGATTCGAGAATATTCCCAGGAAGAGGAAATGGCTACCCACTCCAGTATTCTTGCCTGGAGAAACCCATGGACAGAGGAGCCTGGCGGGCTACATTCCATAGGGTCACAAAGAGTCGAACACGACTAAGCAACTGAGCACTCAGGCACACACACATGAATGAATTAACAGAAAGCCTAAAAACTGTTTGCCTAAATAGAAAATTGACAGAAGTCATAACCAAAAAATGTAAGAGAGCTTCCCAAATGGCACGAGTGGTAAAGAACCCACCTGTCAATACAGGAGACATAAGAGACTCAGGTTCAATCCCTGGGTCAGGAAGACCCCTGGAACAGGGCATGGCAACCCACTCCAGATATTTCTGCCTAGAGGATCCCATGAACAAAGGAAAGGAGCCTGGCCGGCTACAGTCCATGGGGTCACAAGGAGTCAGACATAACTGAAGCGACTTGGCAAGCATGCACAAAAAAATTTAGAAGTAGAGACATGGTATTTTTTTGATGATCTAATTTTATTTTCAATAGAATACTTTCAGAATCCCAAAGATTCAAATGCCCAGGGAGGGAAAGTGTCCGAGCAGGCATTCAAATAATGTGCCATAGAAATACTGACAAAAGAGGATTCAACGGTAAACTGGAATAATGGTAAAGTAAAGTAGAAATTATAATTATCTCTGCACAAGGAAAAAAATATGTTAAGACACTAAAAGAAAAAGGTATGCAGGGTAGGGAAACTTAAAACTCCTGTTTATGTTTAGTTCTATAAAAATTTAGTACAAAATACTATATTTATCCTTTTGCACTAAGAAGGTAGTTTGGCAGAGAATAAGACTAGTAAGATATTTTCATTTTTTTAAACACAGAAAACTGCTAAGGGTATGTCAAAGGTGCTCAGACTTATTTTCAGAAAAAAATTCAAAGCTGAGCAAACAATGACTACAGAGCAAATATGATGAGGTTAGAAATATTCTAAAACTACAAATATCTGAGAGGACCAGAATTTACTTGACATAGGTCTAAGGACTACAACAAGAGATACAGAGGAAGAAAACAAAGGCACTGATGTGGAACTTTATAAAAACCAACTGCATAACTAAAATGACAAAATCATTTTAAAAGCCTGGAGAATCCCATGGACAGAGGAGCCTGGCCAAGTACAGTGCATGGGGTCACAAAGAGTCAGATACAGCTGAAACACGCACAAAAAAATCATTCTTCTATTCCACTGCCTGAGGCTTTAAAACAGACTAGACCCAATTCTTACCTAGAGGACAAACTGAAACCTACCAGATCATTTTCTTCTCTAGTTTCTCGAATTTAGGAGAGGCAAAACAACTAATTACAACATATACCACACCAATGCAACTGCAGTTTTGATTTCACATCAGAACCCAATTTACTGTAACCAGTAAATTCAATTTTTTTATATACTTTACTTCCCTACAAGACCAATAAGCCAGTTTATCCTCTTGCTTTTCAATTAAATTAGTTCCACCAAATTCTTACTTTTAACAATTAAACACTCTTATTATTCACACTGATATATTTTGGCTTTCAAGTCAATAACCTGTCTAACCTTTTCTAGATAAATTTTGGAATGACTCCAGTATCTTAAAATGGCTAAGGTCTTCACATTTATTGCAGGTTATAATTTTTACCAAAATAAAAATTATTAGCCATCTGTTACTATATCCAAGAAAAAAATGGGGAACAGATTCAACTGTTAGAAACAATTATGGCTGAAGTTCACAACATAAAAGACTTCTCTTTATACTTTATATATAATTTCTACAAGCTCTTTTTGAAAGCATGCATTAATTTTTATATCAGAAAAAGAAAGAAATAAGCTTTAATGCAATTAATAAAATTACTTCGGTATTTGTAACCTGAACTTTAACACTTAAGGAAAGACACAAACTTTTTTTAAAAAAAACAACAGTAATTCTAATGAACTAAATATCTATTTTAATGAGAGTCCTTCAAAAATGTCATTAAAGTTCTGAAGTTAGAGTTTACTCGTTACCAAGGGGCTGGGGAAAACTCCAGCACTTCACTGTCCAAAATAGGAGCCCACATGCAGCCAGTTAAATTAAAAGATAAATGAATTAAAATTAAATAGAATTTAAAATTCAGTTCCTCAGTCACATTAGCCACATTTCAAGTACTCACTCACGAGTGGCTAGTGGCTCTTTGGATACTGCAAATATACAACATACTCACCATCATGGAAAGTTCTTCTGGACAGCACCACTCTAAAGTCAACTGTTATTTATCTGCCACAGTGATTATTTTTACATAGAATAAAATAAGAAGAGTACTTATAGTTCTTTTCTCCTAAAACTTAATACAATCCTTAAGTGTTTATGTAAAATGGATTATTGGAGGCTGTGGCACTTACTTGATGCTGAAAAATTCCTACTGTTTTTAAAAATTCCGTCCCTTCAGTACCCCTCACTCAAAGTCACTTTACAACACAAGTCTGTGCACTTGGTTCACATTGATGCTTTAGTACAGAACTTTCTGACATGGTTTCTATTGCCAAACCATTTTTCCTCACCTGAACACTTACTTGAATCAGGTTGTTGTTTTAATTATTTCTCTTACAATTTCCTTCCTAGTCTACAAAGCAAGATAAAAACAAGATAACTAATAGGGAAAGGGCTGAGCATCATTTCAAATTTGCTGATCTCACTTTTTTCCTCTAATTCTAACTTGAAATAATTCACAAACTCCATTTCAAGCTACTGAAGCATACAAGAAATCTCGTGGTCCACAACAAAATCTGGAAGCTTTATTCCATCAGTGTGTAGTAAAGTATCAAATTAAGGCCCAGGTACTCAAATCAAGATAAGGCTGTATAAGTACATCTTTTCTCATCTCAGAGACTGATACTGATATAAAAAGAACGATAGCTACAGAATCACATAAAAAATATAATCATCAAACACCTCAGTTGGGTCACGTTATTCCATACACATACAAAAGTGACTGCAGACATATATAGAGTCTCACCAATTTCTCCTTCTTGTCCAGGCTTAGGAATGCTAATAGAAGTTTTGGTCTCCACTTCTAGTTTCTTTCTAGTGTCCCCTCTCTTTCCAACAATATGCCTGTAATATAGAGAAAGTTAATTAATGTAAGTCAAAATATACCAGAATAAAGAACTCCATCATATTTAAATCATATGTGGCCAGAGATACTCCCTCATAGAAGAGTGCTTCAGTAAAAACTCAGTATTCATAGAGGAAATTACAAGTCATATAGCTTTATAGAACATGTTGCATTATATTCACTGACAAAACCATGTCCTACAGCCAATTCAATGCATAGAAAGAATAATTATACCCAATGCCTGTTTGCTTCTCAAAACTAGATTCAAAATCTGGGTCTGCAGTTAAGTGAAAGAAAAGCTAGCACAGTCTCATTGGACACTTGAATGGGTCTACAATTTGAAGGGGGAAAATCTTGCCCTCTTAGAGAGCAAATTAACTACATTTTGAGTTCATCCTAAGGGAATTATCCTTCCTTAATTAAATAATGGTAAAGAGCTTAGCAAAGAGCAGGGTCTACCAACCAAGACAGATGCAAGCACAGAAAGAGGTGACCCTCAGGCTGAATTCAAACACATAGACATGTCTTGTTTGGGAGATTTCACCTAAAACGTGGGAAATTTCACCTAAAAAAATATAGATTTCTAAGTTCTTTCAAAAAATTTGGAGGTTTGACTACTCAATGGCAAAAATAGGCTGGAACATGAGCTCATTTCTGAAAATGGAATATGAATTCATCACAATCCCTGCCACTTCCTACTGTCTTTTATTGACTCCAATCATCTATTGGCTCACATTACTTACTTAGGCTGCCTAGTATAAATAATTCTGACCATCCAAAGCTATCTTGTGGAACCCATAGTAATTAGATGTATCAAAGTAAATAAGACTACTTTACTCCCAGGAGAAAAGTTTCAGAGTCTAAAGAAAACACTAAGAGACCATCACAGGACCATAAAGTTAAGAGAAAAAACTTCCTCATCAACAGCATTTTGACTTCAATGATTTCAATTACAGTACACTACAGCATTGGTGACTATGCCTAAAATTCCATATTTGTTTTTACATGGGATAACCAAGTCCGATTATTTCCATTAAGATTTATTGTAGTAAGCCAGCATTTTATAAGAGATGTTCAGAAGAGGACTGGAACTCCACAGTTTCCATGTGGTTTTTCTCTGTGTTGAGCTAGCACCAACTCCCTCAGCCTTCGTCTTTCCAGGTCTTATCAATAAAGGGGTATTTTCAGTCAGGTTCCTGTTTGTTAGCACATGGCTAGTAGACAAACCACTCATAAAGTAGTTGGCTCAAAGTGTTATTAATAGTCTAGGCACCTTAGCAAGGGAAGTGGTTGAGGTTAAAGAGGCTTTAGAAGCAAACAAACCTTGACCAAGTCATTTAACCACTTTTAGCCTACTACTTCACTTAAAAAAATGGAGTGAATAATACCGAAGTATCATAAGGTTGGTCGTTAAGGATTAAATGTGATCATACATAAAAGGACTTCCCAGTGACTGGCACATAGTTCAGTATAGACCATGTCATCCTCATTAAACCCATGATGGCATCCTTCCAGTTAAGAGTACAGACAGACCCAAAAGAGGTTTACATGGAAAGTCTAAAGCATTCACTAAAATACAGATAAACAGCGAAAGGATGACTCCTTATTGTATAAGTGGAAATTCTTGCCAGATCAAGTGGTTCTCAATCTTGGCTACACACTGGAATCACCTGAGTAGCTATAAAAACTAATGATGCCTGGGTTCAGCCCCCAGAGATTCAGACTCAACTGGTTTGGGGTACACCTAGGTATCGGGAATTTTTAAAACTCCCCAGGTGATTCTAATGTGTACCTGAAGTTGAGAGCCACAGTATTAGACCTCGTCTATGGACATGTGCACCACTATTAGACTTTGATTATAAGTTAGTTTGGTCAAGTAATTTCTTCCTCGGACCAAATAAGCTTACATAAATGATTCTTAAGAAAGAAATCTTCCATGTATTTGTCCCAAAAGGAAGGGAGAGAGGAAGAGAAGGAAGGAAGAAGAAAGGAAAAAAGAAAGAAGTCTTCCCAGTAAATATTGTCTATTAATTAGGATTTAGCAGAACCAATACTTAATCTAACATGCAAGTCATCTGGAACAAAATGAATATTTAGAATATATAAAATTCAAAAGGTCATATGGTTAGAATCAGACATTTAAGGAATCTTTACATACCTTAGCAGTAACAAATATAGACATTAAGGAAGACATGTTGCATTGATTTTTACCAGGAATCTGACTCACAGCTTTCTAAAACCACATTTCTTAGAAGAAAATGTGACTGAAACCTGAGAGGAAAGTGAGCTGTCAGGATTAGCATTTGGTTTCTCATTTGGTCCCATTCCAGGAGAGAAATTTCATCCTTAATAGGTGTTTCAGAAAATTCTTAAGTTGAAAAAAATGCAACTATTTGCCTCTTGGAACTTAAAGGTGTATAATTCTGTATTTATAGACCTCCTCTCATAGAGAAGTATAGACAGCCTTTATTCATCTGGTACAACACAGAAAAACAATCTATGACTTCCCAGGCCATCCTATCTTCAGAAGTGCAAGCCCAAAAGAAGCCAGCCAGCTACATGAGCTAACGATATTAGTGGTTAATAAGAGACAGAATATGATCAACACAAAGGCAAGCAGGCACAGATTGGAATGATCACAAAGCTTCTAAGCAATTTAAAACTAAAAATGATTCCGGAAAAAGCATTTTAGTCTTTGACAAGAACTGGAGGACAACAGAACAGACACATTCCTGCCTTCAAGTAGTTTCCAGTCTAGTGGAAGAAACATCAAATAGCTGACAAATAAATATAAACATTAGGCTTGAGAAATGCTATAAAGGAAAAGTAGTGGTGTTATGAAAATATATACTATGGTAATCAATGTGGTGGGTGGGGATGCTGGTGTCAAAACAAGCTTCCCTAAGGAAGGAGAATATATTAATAACTAGGTAATGTAAGGAAAGGGAACAGCACATGCCAAAGCCAGAAGGTAGGAAGGAACCCAGCACATTTGAGGAACTGAAGAAACCAGTTAAACTTAAGTGCAAAGCCAGGGAAAGAGTGGTGTGAGCTGAAACTGAAAAATGCAGGGCCAGCTAAGTCATGTTCNTGTTTTTTTTTTTTTTAATCTGCAGGCCAAATCTCTCCCACCAGCCCCACCATAGACAATCTCTGCATTTTTTTAATCATTTCATTCCTAGTACCTAGAATGTCATCTGGTAAATAAATATTTGTTGAATAAATTAAACAAAAAATGATTCAAGAAAGGTTCCTTATACATCTTAAAGAGACAATACAAACACGATTTTCTCTAAATCTTTTATATTTGAATAATTTTGTGGATACAAATATAGAATATTCTGACTGTCATATGGGGTATCTCATCTTTTAATTTACATTTACTCATAGAATTTTATTATTACTTTCTAGCTATTCAGGATTATCAGCTGTGATTTTTCTCTTTCACCTTACGGCTATTTAAAATAATTTCTAATAATTATGTTTTCAATTTTGAGATCATTTTGATGTTTACTTATAACTGATTTCAATGTTTCATGCTCATTTTTATTCACTATATCCACAAAATGTTTTCTGAATTAATTTACCTTTTGAAACGCATGTAAACTTGTTTTTGGTAAAACACATTTGATAAATCTTCCTTTTGTCCCTAAAAAGTATTACTCCGATATGAAATAGAGTTTAAAACTTCCCTTTAGTTAAATAACAAAAATTATTATATTCATATTTTTATATTTTATTAACATCTTTTCTATTAAAACAATGTTTGATAGGGATGAACAAAAATATGCCCTAATGCTGAATATCATTTAGCTTTTTTTATAGTTTATGTAAATATTTCATGATATATTTTCATAGTATGATATTTGGCTTATAAAGATTCATGAGATCAAATTAATCCTGTGGATTATATTTTTTGTGTCTTCCTGTGTTTCATTTAACAGTTGCTACCTTGAATTTAAACTTCTCTGGTATTTATATGGGGAATTTTTAACTTGATTTTTTAGTATTGTCCTGCTTTTCATCTATTCTTGCAATTCAAACCTCCCAATCACTACATTACATCTTATAATACAAAGATTTTTTTATAGATCCAATAAAATCCAATAATTTATTTCACTTACATTTACATATAAATTTATTTGTTGAAATTCTGCTTCTTTATGCAAATTCTTTCTTTTGATGCTTTTGCATTAAATATTTTCTGATATTCTCTTTGGGTTTTATTGCTACTCATTTAAGTTTTCTTTGATTTCTTTTTCAGTGTATTATCATTTAATCTCATTAATAGTTACCTTTCTATCTTTATAAAATATATTTATGAAATATACTTATTCACTTGTTCATTTTTAAGATTGTTATTCAAACTCTGTTATGAATTATGAGTGAATTAATTTCTTTTCTTTTTCCACATGATCTCATTCTTCATACTTTCTGTATTGTTGTTATTTTCCCAATTATTCTAAATTTAGGGATATACTCTTTAATTATGTTCTACAATAATAAATCCTATAATTAAATTTGTATGCATTAAATTATGTATGTAAAGCTATCAATGTTTTTGTTGTTGTTCAGTCACAAAGCTGTGTCTGACTATGACCTTATGGTTGGCAACACACCAGGTTCCCCTGTCGTTCACTAGCTCCCAGAATTTGCTAAATTCATGTACATTAAGTCAGTGATGATATCTAACCATCCTCATCTCTTCCTAACTCCTTCTCCTTTTGCCTTCAACCTTTCCCAGCATCACGGTCTTTTCCAGCAAATTGGCTTTTTGCATCAGGTGACCAAAATATTTGAGTTTCAGTTTAAGCATCAGTCCTTCCAATGAATATTCAGGGTTGATTTCCTTTAGGGTTGACTTGTTTCATCTCTTTGCTGTCCATGGCAATCTCAAGAGTCTTCTCCAGGACCACAGGTCAAAAGTACAAATTCTTCTGTGCTTAGCCTTCATTGTGGACCAAATCTCACATCTGTACAGGACTACTGGAAAGACTACAGTTTTAATTATACAGACCTTTGTCTGCAAAGTGATGTCTTTAGTGTTTAATATGTTCTTTAGGTTTGTCATAGCTTTCTTTCCAAGGAGCAAGTGTCTTTTATTTTATGGCTGTAGTCACAGTCCACAGTGCTTTTGGAACCCAGGAAAATAAAATCTGTCACTGCTTTCAATTTTTCCCCTTCTATTTGCCATGAAGTAATGGAACTGAATGCCATGATCTTGTTTTTTTAAATGTTAAGATTCAGGCCAGCTTATTCATTGCTTTTCACCTTCAGGAAGAGGCTCCTCTAGCTTCTCTTTCTGCCATTAGAGTGATATGTTTATATTCTATCTTGTGATTTATCCAGCCTAGGATTTTGCATGATGTACTCCACATATAAGTTAAATAAGCAGTGTGACAGTACATAGTCTTTTCTTACTCTTTTCCCAATTTTAAACAAGTCATTGTTCCATAGTTCTAACTGTTATGTCTTGACCCTCATACAAATTTTTCAGGAGTTAGGTAAAGCAGTCTGGTATTATCATTTATTTAAGAGTTTTTCACTATTGTGATCCATAGAGTCAAAATCTTTAGCATAGTCAGTGAAGCAGAAGTGGATATTTTTCAGAAATTCCCTTGCTTCCTCTATGATCCAACAAATGTTGGAAATTTGATCTCTGATTCTTCTACCTTTTCTAAATCCAGTTTGTATATCTGGAAGTTCTAAGTTTACCTATAGCTGAAGCCTAACTTGAAGGACTTTGAACATAATTTTAATAGCATATGATATGAGCACATTTGTATGATAGTTTGAACTTTCTTTGGCATTGCCTTTCTTTGGAATTGAAATGAACATTGACCTTTTCCAGTCCTATATCCACAGCTGAGTTTTCCAAATTTGCTAGCATATTAAGTGCAGCACTTTAACAGCATCATATTTTAGGATTTGAAATAGCTCACCTGGAATTCCTTCACTTCCTTTAGCTTTGTTGGTAGTAATGCTTCCTAAGGCCCACTTGACTTCACACTCCAGGATGTCTGACTATAGATGAGTGGCCACATCATTGTGGTTATCCAGGTCTTTAAGATCTTTTTTTGTATAGTTGTTCTGTGTATTGTTGCCATCTCTTCTTAATCTCTTCTGCTTATTATAGAATATATATAGTGCTTACATTTAGTGAAAATAATTTTTCTATAACATTATATGAATCCCTCAGAGAAAATCTCAAATTTAGCATCAGATCTCATTAAGGAGAGTATAAGGATCTTTATTAATTAAACAGATAAACCTAATTTACTAGAATCACATTTTCAATTTAGCCATGACAATGTCATTGAGAAATAATTTCTGGTGTAACCAAGTCATCCAGTTTTCTAGAGACTGTATTGGTTTTATCAGTGAAGTCTCATTTCTGAGGAAACTCCCTAGTTTCAGGAAAACTAGCTTAATTAGTCATGTGACTTTTTCTCTGCCCTGGGAAATATTGAAAGAAAAATGAGAAAGGGACGGCAGAGGTTGAGATGGTTAGATAGCCTCACCAACTCAATGGACATGAATTAGAGCAAACTCCAGGAGATAGTGAAGGACAGAGGAGCCTGGAAATCCATGGGCTAACAGAGTTAGACATGACTTAGTGACTGAACAGCAACATTATTGTTCTTTGGTTTTAAGTATGGCACAGCTGTGGGTAATCAGGACAAGCAGTCAAAGTGGTGATAGAATAAATGAGATAAAGTTCTTTATCAGTTCACCAGCATATCTAATGTCAATGATCTTCTACAAGTAAAGTCTTTTCACTTCTATTTTCCAAATTCCACTCAACTTTTAGCTCACTTCAACTCTAACCTAGTACCATTTTGTTCAATTGCTGATTCATGTCCAAGTCTTTGCAATTGCATGGACTAAACACACCAGGCTTCTCTGTCCTTCACAATCTCCCTGAGCTTACTCAAACTCATGTACATTGAGTTGGTGATGCCATCCAACCATCTCACTCTCTGCCGTCACCTTCTCCTACTGTTTTATCTTTCCCAGCAACAGGGTCTTTTCTAATGAATTGACTCTTTGCATCAGTTAGCCAAAGTATTAGAGCCTCAGTTTTAGCATTAGTCCTTTTAATGAATAGTATTTGCTTTAGGATTGACTAGTTTGATCTCCTTCAAAGGACTCTCAAGAGTCTTTTCCAACATCACAGTTCAAAAGCATCAGTTCTTTGACACTCAACCTTCTTTATGATTCAACTCTCACATCCATACATGGCTACTGGAAAAGTTAGACAGAGAAGGAGTTTCTGGGTAATGTAGCTCCCATTTTGACCATAACAATATTGGACAATACAGGGTATGTAAGAAAAAAAATATGGATAAATGAGTGATTGAGTTTTAGAGATGCAAGGAAAGACATTTTATTTTCTAGAGTTTACTGTTTCCTAATTTCAAAAGTACAATGATTCTGGATAATTAAAAAAATGTCAGCACATGATATAAAAATTGGGAAGATAATGTGTAGCTGAGCTAACATGTTGGGGATTGAGAAAAGGTAAAGGCAAATGGCAGGAAGAATGATTATTAACTTCATCTTAAAAATATTATGAACAGTGAGTGAGGGCTAAATTGTATAATGAATTAAAAATAGTGATTAGGATGCATAATATCATGATGGGGAGATCATTGCCAATGAAGATGAAGAAGACCAGAATTTCCTTTTCCATATCTCTAAAAGAATAAACAACTTTCCCTTGAGAGGGTCAGTATTCTCAACAGGGGTTTGCTTCTTAGTAAAAACCTGAAGGAAATTGTTAGTGAGTTTGCATCTGTAAATGTAATTCTTAGTCATGCAACAGATGTTCTTGCACATGTAACAGGAGAAAATTGGATGAAAGCCTGACATTGAGATGTTGGATCAGGAGCAGAAGGGATTAAACACATGGACATTTAAGGTATGAAGATACATGCAATTAAGGGACTTTTGACTTGCTCAATGATAACTGAAGCTTTAGATATCTGTTACTTTTTAAAAAAATAATAGTAACAAATTAAATGGGAATAACAACAATTTTCCTGGTAGATGAGAAGGCAGTCGGAATACTAAGGACTTTTCTGTTGCATCTTGGGATTCTACACTGCAGATAGATCTTTTGTCTGCTAGTTGAACATCTTTATTCCTCTGAAATGAGCCAGTGTTGGTATGGGTTAATTAAGTGGACTCCAGAAAGGGACTTATATCTTACAGGAGTTGTCTGTACTTAAGAGAGAGACAGTATCCTTCTGACTGGTAAACTTGATGTCTGTATAGATCTATTAGCAAAACCTAGAGTCATAAGGCCTGTTGACTAATTGCTATGGAAAGAAGAAAATCTACTATGGTTCTGAAAGCTTCTTGAACCACAAAAGACAAAAGATGCCAGGATTCTTGGCCTCTGGAAGATAATTTAATCCAGGGCCAGAAATGAGGCTTGATCACTCAGAGCTTTTCTGTAAATTAAATTAAAAGAGAGAGAGCTTCTGACATAGACATCAGAAGGCGGCAGAAAGAGTGTCCCACTTTAGTACCCCCATTCAGTTTTTCAGTTCAGTTCAGTCGTTCAGTCGTGTCCAACTCTTTGTGACCACATGAAGCACAGCACGCCAAGCCTCCGTGTCCATCACCAATTCCCAGAATTCACTCAGACTCACGTCCATCGAGTCAGTGATGCCATCCAGCCATCTCATCCTCTGTCGTCCCCTTCTTCTCCTGCCCCCAATCCCTCCCAGCAATCAGAGTCTTTTCCAGTGAGTCAAATCTTTGCATGAGGTGACCAAAGTACTGGAGCTGCAGCTTCAGCATCATTTTTTTCCAAAGTAATTCCAGGGCTGATCTCCTTCAGAATGGAATTTCTTCTTCACTTTCTGCCATCTGGATGTTACTGATGAAAATGAAAGAGGAGAGTGAAAAAGTTGGCTTAAAGCTCAACATTCAGAAAACAAAGATCATGGCATCTGGTCCCATCACTTCATGGGAAATAGATGGGGAAACAGTGGAAACAGTGTCAGACATTACTTTTTTGGGCTCCAAAATCACTGCAGATGGTGACTGCAGCCATGAAATTAAAAGACGCTTACTCCTTGGAAGGAGTTGTGACCAACCTAGATAGCATCTCAAAACGCACTTTCCCAACAAAGGTCAGTCTAGTCAAGGCTATGTTTTTTCCAGTAGTAATGTATGGATGTGAGAGTTGGACTGTGATGAAAGCTGAGTGCCAAAGAATTGATGCTTTTGAACTGTGGTGTTGGAGAAGACTCTTGAGCATCCCTTGGACTGCAAGGAGATCCAACCAGTTCATTCTAAAGGAGATCAGTCCTGGGTGTTCTTTGGAAGGAATGCTGCTGAAGCTGAAACTCCAATACTTTGGCCACCTCATGCGATGAGTTGACTCATTGGAAAAGACTTTGATGCTGGGAGGGATTGGGGTCAGGAGGAAAAGGGGATGACAGAGAATGAGATGACTGGATGGCATTACTAACTCAATGGATGTGAGTTTGGGTAAACTCCAGGAGTTGATGATGGACAGGGAGGCCTGGCGTGCTGCAATTCATGGGGTTGCAAAGAGTCAGATGCGACTGAACGACTGAACTGAACTGATATAGCTACTAGTAGTCTGCTAATTAGAGAAAGGAAATGTCTCAAAACTCAAAGAATGGCACCAAGTATATCACCCACTGCATGCATTTTGAGATAACATTGTCACCAGGTGAGTCATCCGGGGCCATAAAATGATTGACATGAATCTTGAAGAAAGGCAGATTTCCACACCAATACATAGTTTCATTAACACAGATTAGGAGAACAATGTGTGAGTATAGCATATGGATTTGTTAAGTTGCTTCTGAGCCTTTAGGCAAACCTACTTGAAGACAGAGTCTGGGGTAAATGCATATTATGTTAGCATAGCTTAAGACAAACTTTCCCATAAGAAAAATGCATTGGTTAACTCAAGGTTTGAGAAAAGTTAAGTTCAGGTGGAACCAGGTGTAATTATGGCAACATAGGATTTTAAGATAAAACTCTTTTTAAATTTGTATAGAGAAAGGGAAAAAATACAACACTGATTTGTTTCTTCCTGCCACTTAAGAGAGAGATAAAAAAAAATGTCTGACACTTGCATCCTGTTTCTTCTGCTTGGAGACCCCTGGTCTTCTTGCCTATTACCCTCTCAGTTTACAAAATAACCTTTTAAGTAGGAGCTTTCTAGATACACAAGGCATTGGGATGTTGGTTTAAAGAAACTGTAATGCAAGTTCTACACCTACTAGGTTTGGCTCTGAATGGCAGCAATGCTGTTGTCTTGGGTAGAGTGGTTTTTGAGGTTGTGCAGTATCGTGGTGAAAATGGAAAGTTATTCCCAAAATGGATTACCTAGATAAATGTTGTTCCTCAATATATGTTGCTGTATAACAAACAAAGTGCAAAAACTGTAAGACTGGAGCTCCATGAAGAAAACCCAGAAATATATCTACCACCAAGATCAATATATAAAACAGTACCAGCACTTGAGAGGACTTATTTATGCCTTACTCCAGCCATTAATATTCAAAAGTAACCAATCTCCTAACTTCAAAACAGTATCCCTCATGAACATAAGCACAAAATGTTCAATAAAAAAAATAGTAAATCCAAGCCAGCAATATATAATAATATAATATATCATGATCAAGCAAGTAGAATAAGCCGAAATGCAAATTTGGTTAAATATTTGACAATAAATGTTTATGTAATCATTAACATGTTAAAAAAATATGGGCACATCAGTACACGCCAAATATTTTTAACATATTCAACATTGATCTATGATAACAGATTGTTAACAAATTAAGAATTAAAGGAAATTAACTTGATAAAACTATTTATAAAGACAATTCTACCTAATATATTTAAATGAGAAAAATCTAAAAGCATATTCAGTATATCAGAAATAAGAAAAGGATATTTTCTTTCACTGTATTTAACAGCATAGTGGAGTTCCTAACCAGTGAAGTAAGCAAGAAAACACAGAAATATAAAGATTTGAAATAAAGAATTAAAATGCCTATATCCATAGAGCATAGGATTTTCTACATGTAAAAGCAAAGAATCTACACAAAAGTTAATGAGACTGATTGAGTGAGCAAGATTAGAGGATACTAGATTAATACTCAGTAATTAACTACATTTTTATATATATTCAAGGAAACACAGGAAACTGATACATAAAATATTACTCATTATAATAATACCCATAAACCTAGAATGTGCTTGCATGATAGCTTCCGTCATACCCAAGTCTTTGCAACTCTATGAACTGTAACCCACTAGGCTCAGTCCAAGGGATTCTCCAGGCAAGAATACTGGATCAGGTTGTCATTTTCTCCTCCAGGGGGTCTTCCAGACCCAGAGATGGAACCTACATCTGTTTACATCTCCTGCATTGGCAAAGGTTTTTAACCACTAACTCCATCAAAGAAGCCACCTTGAAAATATTACTCATGAAAAAGTACCCATAAACATAGAATACTTATGCATAAATATAACAAAAATGTTGCAAATTATATGTGGTCTTAATGCAAAATATTGTCAATCACTTCTAAATACAGAAATAACTGAAGCTATATACCATATTCATGGATCAGAAGTCAGGATATTGTCAATGTACTCTAAATTGATCTATAAACTCATAGAAATCCCAGTCAAAGTCACAGCAGAATTTTTGTTGTTGTAGAAATCAATAGGCTAATCTTAAAATGTGCATAGAAAGGGCAAAAATATGGTAAGTTTTGTAAAAAAAAAAAAAAAGTAAAATTGGAAGACAAATTATTACTTAAAATATTACTACTTACACTCACTTAAAAAATCACAAACAAAACAGTTTGGAATTCTTTTTAAAAAGACCCTAGAATATGGCTAGCAAACTTGTACTGTAATTAGTCAGATTATAAATAAATAAATAGATTTAAAACAAACAAAAAAAGATTTTGTATATCAAAAGCCTCTTTCACATACCATCATGGAAGCAATCATAAGTGTTATGTAAATAGATGATCTTGGCCTTGTTCTAATCATCTTTCCTGGTGAAAACAAGTATTAGGCCATAATTGGCCCGTGGGTCATAGTTTACTAAAAACCCTGAGATAGACAGTCCAAAAATACATCCACATATATGTGGTCAATTGATTTCAAACAAAGAGGAAAGGTATTTCAATGGACAATGGATAGTCTTCATCAAATAATACTAAAAATTTGGACAACTATTTGTATAAAAAGTGTCCCATGATTATAACTGTAATTATGTACACATTTGATCAAACTCCAGGGGATAGTGAAGGGAAGAGAAGCCTGGCTTGCTGCTGGCCATGGGGTCACAAACAGGTGGACTAAACAACAAAAATATATTCACACATTGACTCATATTTTGTACCATAAGCATGTGGGTGTGCATGTGTGTTTAGTTTCTAAGTCACCTCTGACTCTATTGTGACTCCATGAATTGACAACACAAGACTATTGTCTCTGGGATTTTCCAGGCAAGAATACTGAAATGGGTTGCCATCTTCTCAACCCATGGATTGAACCTGCATCCCTTTCAACTCCTACATTGACAGGTGAATTCTTTACCACTGAGACAGCTGGGAAGCATTAACTCAAAATGGATTATTATCATAAATATTTGTCAAATAAGCTGATAAAAATTGTTTATAGATTTTAATGTAAAACTAAAAGTATAAAATTTCTGGAAGAAAACATTAGAGAAAACTCTTTGTGATTTGAGTTAGCACATATTTCTTTGATAGACACTGACATCATAAATAAGCTGTAGAGGGAACAGTCCAGAAATAGCAGAGAAATAGGATGGGGAGACCACTTTTCCCCCACAAATACATCAAAAGATCATCTGCATTTGGAAAAACTTCCACCAAACAAAAACTTTTGAACATTTGCAGAGACCTCAATACCCAGAAAGGCAAATCAAACTCTACAAAATGAGGTAGGACAAAATACAAAGATGAAAAGAGAGACAAAGGATTTAGGAATAGAGACCCATTCTGGGGAAGGAGTTGTAAAGGAAGAGAAGTTTCCACACAGTAAGAAACCCTCTCAAAGGCTGGGTCAGTAGGAGACAATGGAATCTCAGAGGGCAGCATAACATTAAAAGAAAAAAAAAAGAAGAAAAGAAAAGCATCTGCTGGCAGCAAATGGAGACTGGGTGAGAAGGCACTGGTGGCTGCATTATTCCTCATTAGGGTAAAGACCGTAGTTGAATGCTCTGAGGACACTCTGAGGTACTAATGTGACATAGCCTCTCAAACAGTGGGAATGCCTGAAAGAGAAACAAAGGACCTTTCCTGCAGGAAGGCTCTAACAATGCACTCTGACCCCTGGAACTCTTACAGAACAAAGGGTTATGCCCTAGTGAATACCAAAGGAAAGCAAGCTGGTTTCCATTTATAGTCCTCCCCAGAGGCAGTGAGACAGGTGTGTGACAGCCAGAGGCAGAAGGCAAGGGATTACTGCAATCTCAGTCCTAGGGGATGCATCTCCTGCCAAACTGTGAGCAGAGTGCTAGTTGCTAACTACGTCTTCCTGGGATCCTGGATGGTTCATATCTGCCAGGAGTATCACAGTGTGAGACCAGCTACCTTGAGGACATGCACAGCCCATTTGGACTGTGCCCTTGTGATCCAAGCAGGTGAATCTTTAATGTTTAAAAATCTTATTTTTAAATTTATTTTAAAAATATTAATTTTTCTCTTTCCCCCGTTTCATCCTCATTCTCTTTTTCTTTTCCCCTTCATATATTCCTAGTATGGTTATTTATTACTCTTTTAACTTTTATTTTTATAGCCTAGATAGCCTCAGAGACCTCTGGGACAATGTTAAACACTCTAGCATCTGAGTGATAGGCATCCCAGAAGAAAACAAAAAGAAAGGGAGTGAGAAAATATTTGATGAGATAATAGTTGAAAACTTCCCTAAATGGATAAGGAAATAGCTACTCAAGTCCAAGAAACCCAGAGATTCCCATACAGGATAAACCCAAGGCAAATCACATCAAGGCACATAATAATCAAACTAACAAAAATTAAACAGAACGTACAAATATTAAAAGCAGCAAGGAGAAAGGAACTCATAATATACAAAGGGATCCCCATAAGGATAACAGCTGATCTTTCAACAGAAACTCTCCAGGCCAGAAGGAAATGGTGATATAGTTACAGTGATGAAAGGGAAAAGCCTACAGTCAAGGTTACTCTACCCAGCAAGGACCTCATTCAGATTCAGAAATCAAAGCTTTACAGACAAGCAAAAGCTGAGAAAATTCAGCAACACCAAGCCAGCTTTTCAACAAATGCTAAAGTATCTTCTCTAGACAGGAAACACAGAAAAGGTTTATAAAAATGAACCCAAAGCAATAAAATAAATGATAATGGAATCATACTTATCAATGATTACCTTAAACATAAGTGGATTAAATGTTCCAACCAAAAGACAGAGACTCGCCCAATTAAAAAACAAACAAACAAGACCCCAATATATTAGGTCTACAAGAGACCCACCTCAAATCTAGGGACACTTATAGCCTTAAAGTGAGAGGCTGGAATGAGATATTTCATGCCAATGGAGACCAAAAGAAAGTGGGAGTAGCAACACTCATCAGATAAAATAGACTTTAAAATAAAGATCATCATTAGAAACAAAGAAGGACACTACATAATGATCAAGGGATCAATACAAGAAGATATAACAAATATACATATATTTGTACCCAACAAAGGAACACTTCAATACATAAGGCAAATGCTAACAAAATTGAAGGTGATATTGACAGTATGCACAATAACAGTGGGGGATTTAATACCCCACTCACACCAATGGACAGGCCATTCAAACAGAAAATTAACAAGGAAACGCAAGGTTTAAATGATACATTGGACAAGTTAGACTAATTGATATCTACAGGGCATTCCAACCAACAACAATGGATTTCACCTTTTTCTGAAGTTCACATGGACTGTTCTCCTGGATATATCAAATCCTGGATCATGAATCTAGTTTTGGTAAGAATAAAATTTAAATTTTAAATTCAATTTAAAAAATGAAATTGTTTCAAGCATCTTTTCTGATCACAATGCTGTAAGATTAAATAGAAACTACAGGGGGGAAAAACACAGTAAAGCACAAACATATGGAGGTAAACAGCTTGCTTCTGAATAACAAATAGATGACTGAAGAAATAAAAAATGAAAACAAAAGAAAACAAATCAAAAAGAAAATCAAAATATGCATAGAAAGATATGATAATGAAAACACAACAACACAAAACCTATGGGGTTTAGTAAAACCAGTGCTAAGAGGGAGCTAAGAGCTAAGTGAAAGTTTCTTAGTCATGCCTCACTCTTTGCAAATTCATGAACTATGCAGTCCATGGTATTTTCCAGGCTGGAATATTGGAGTGAGTAGCTGTTCCCTTCTCCATGGGATCTTCCCAACCCAAGGATTGAACTCAGATCTCCTGCATTGCAGGTGAATTCTTTACCAGCTGAGTCACCGGGAAAGCCCAAGAATATTGGAGAAGGTAACCTGTCCCTTCTCCAGCAGAATTTACTGACCTAGGAATGAAACCCGGGTCTCCTGCACTGTAGGTGGATTTCTTACTAGCTGAGATATCAAGGAAGCCCATAGCAATACAAGAAGGAAGTTCATAGCAAATCAAGCCTACCTTAAGAAAGAAGAGAAGCATCAAATAAATAACCTAAAATTACACCTAAAGCAACTAGGAAAAGCAGAACAAAAAAACCAAAGTTAGTAGAAGGAAAGAAATGATAAAAATCAGAGCAGAAATAAACAAGAAATAAATGAATGTGACAATAGCAAAGACCAGTAGAACTAAAAGCTGGTTCTTTAAGAAGATCAACAAAGTAGATAAACCATTAACCAGAGTAATCAAGAAAACAAGGAAGAAGACTCAAATCAATAAAATTAGAAATGAAAATGGAGACATTACAACCAACAGACAACACAGAAATAGAACCATCATAAGACACTACTATGAGCAACTATATGCCAATAATACAGATACTTTGGAAGAAATGGACAAATTCTTAGAAAAGTATAACCTTCAAAAACTGAACCAAGAAGAAATAGAAAAATCACAAGCATGGAAATTGAAACTGTAATAAAAATTCTTCCAGCAAACAAAAGCCAAGAAGCAGATGGCTTCCCAGATGAATTCTACCAAAAATTTACAGAAGAGTTAACACTTTTCCTACTCAAATTCTTCTAGACAATTGCAGAGGAAGGAATACTTCCAAACACATTCTATAAGGCTACCATCACCTTGATACCAAAACCAGATGAAAATGCTACAAAGCAAAGAAAACTACAGGTCAGTATCACTGATAAACTTAGATGCAAGAATCCTCAACAAAATTCTGGCAAACAGAATCCATCAGCATATTAAAAAGATCATACATCTTCATCAAGTGGGCTTTACTCTAGGGATGCAAGTATTCTTCAATATTCACAAATTAATCAATGTGAAACACCATATTAACAAATTGAACAATGAAATCATACGACAGATGCAGAGAAAGTCTTTGACAAAATTCAACACTCATTTACGATAAAAAAAAAAGTCTCCAGAAAGTAAGCATAGAAGGAACATGCCTCAACATATTAAAAAACCATATATACCAACCCTGGGATTCCTTTGGAAGGAATGATGCTAAAGCTGAAACTCCAGTACTTTGGCCACCTCATGTGAAGAGTTAACTTATTGGAAAAGACTCTGATGCTGGGAGGGATTGGGGGCAGGAGGAGAAGGGGACGACCAAGGATGAGATGGCTGGATGGCATCATGGACTCGATGGACTTGAGTCTGAGTGAACTCCGGGAGATGGTGATGGACAGGGAGGCCTGGTGTGTTGCAATTCATGGGGATGCAAAGAGTCGGAAACAACTGAGCGACTGAACTGAACTGATGAAAAACCCACAGTAAACTTTATCCTCAATGGTGAAAATTGAAAGTATTTCCCCTAAAATCAGGAACAAGACAAGTGTGCCCACTCTCACCACTAATATTCAACATAGTTTTGAAATTCATGACCACAGTAATCAGAGAAGAAAAAGAAATAATGGAATACAGACTGGAAGAGAAGTAGAATTCTCACTTTGCAGATGCAAGATGCTCTCTATATAAAACCCTAAAGATGCCACCAGAAAGATACTAGAGCTAATCAATAAATGCAGTAAAGTTGCAGGATATAAAATCAAAACACAGAAGTCCTTTGCATCCCTATACACTAACAGGAAAAAATCAGAAAGAGAAATTAAGGAAGCAATCCCATTCACCATTGCAATGAAAAGTATAAAGTATTTAGGAATAAATTTACCTAAGAAACAAAAGACCTGTGCACAGAAAGCTATAAAACACTGATGAAAGAAATCAAAGATGACACAAATAGATGGAGAAATAGAAACCATGTTCATGGATTGGAAGAATCAGCATAATGAAAATGAGTATACTACCCAAAGCAATCTATAGATTCAATACAACCTCTATCAAACTATCAATAATATTTTTCACTGAACTAGAACAAATAATTTCACAATTTTCATGAAAATGCAAAATACCCAAAATAGACAAAACAATCTTGAGAAAGAAGAATGGAACTTAAGGAGTCAATCTTCCTGACATCAGACTATACTATAAACTTATCATCAAGACTGTTTGATACTGACAAAGACAGAAATATAGATAATGACACAAAATAGATAGTTTAGAGATAAATCCATGCACCTATGAAGAGTTTATGTTTTAAAAAGGAGGCAAAAATATGCAATGGAGAAAAGACTGTCTCTTCAACAAGTGGAATTGTGAACTGGTCAACTATGTGCAAAAGAATGAAAGTAGAACACTTTTTAACACAATATACAAAAATAAACTCAAAGTGGATTAAAGACTTAAATGTAAGACCAGAAATGATAAAACTCTTAGAGGAAAACATAAGCAGAACACTCTGATGTAATTACAGCAAGATTTTCTATGACTCACCTCTCAGAGTTATGAACAAAAAAATAAGAAAATGGGACCTAATTAAATTTAAAAGCTTTTGCACAACGAAGGAAACTACAAACAAAGTGAAAAGACAGCCCTCAGAATGGGAAAAAATAACAGCAAATGAAACAACTGGCAAAGAACTAATCTGTAAAACATATACATATATGAATATATGTATAATCTCCAAAATATATATAATATATAAGTTGTAGCTCAATGCCAGAAAAGCAAACAACTCAAAAAATTGGCAAAAGATCTAAATAGCCATTTCTCCAAAGAAGACACATAGATGGCTAATAAACACATGAAAAGATGATCACTTATTATGCAGTTCAATTCAGTCGCTCAGTTGTGTCTGACTATTTGCGACCCCATGAATCGCAGCACTCCCAGCCTCCCTGTCCATCATCAACTCTGGAGTTCACTCAGACTCACGGCCATCGAGTCAGTGATGCCATCCAGCCATCTCATTCTCAGTCGTCCCCTTCTCCTCCTGCCCCCAATCCCTCCCAGCATCAGAGTCTTTTCCAATGAGTCAGCTCTGCATGAGGTGGCCAAAGTACTTGAGTTTCAGCTTTAGCATGTGTGTGTTAGTCACTCAGTCATATCCAACTATTTGCGACCCCATGGACTGTAGCCCACCAGGCTCCTCTGTCCATGGAATTCTCCAGGCAAGTGTACTAAGCATGCAGTTAACACACATGTAAGTATAGAACTGTTTTACATCTAGATTGAGGTAGCTCTATGCTTAATCCACAAGAATATCTGCAATCTGGAACTGACCTGTAGCAAAAAGCTGAATAAGGTTACCTGGTTCTTTTAGTACAGTCTTTATATCAAAAGTCTCCTAGAGGGACTTTGTACTATCTTGTCAACATTGTTTAGTGATATACTGGTTTTCACTATGTGGTCATTGGGATATGAAGTCCTTTTTGTGAAATTCTGTCTTGGTGTTGTTTAAACAGGGACACATTGGTCATTACTTGTGGTTCATAACCCAAAAATAAGATGACACTGTGTGATCAATAAAGAACACTGAGAATCATATAGTATTTGTCTATACCTATGAAATACCTAGAATAGTCAAGTTCATAGAGTCAGAAAGTACATTGATAGATGTCAGAGGTCCCAGGGGTGAGAAGCTGGATAGGAGGAATGGGAAGTTAATGTTTTATGAGGAAGAGTCTCAGTTTAGGAAAGTGAAAAATTCAGAAGATGGATGAGAGAAAGAGGAAAGAAGTGGTTGAGAATCTTTGATTTGAGGCTACTCAAGAACTGTGATTACTGATGAGAACATATTTGTGGTACTTGTAGGTGGCAAATTCATAGTTGAGGAGATGGCTAAATGTATTAGAAAAAAATCAGACACATATAAGTTAAGCAAGTAATACAGTATGTTAGCTGCTTCTGTCTGCTTTGATGAATGGAAAGAAAAAAAAAAATAGCTCCAGGTCTCCAGAACCACCTTGTTATGGCTGATGGGTCAGTCTAAAAAGAAAAGAGATGTTACCTTAAAGGAGCATAAACCTATTTTGATTGAAGTATGACCTGTATCATAATAAAAATATAGTATAGTGTACAGGTGCATGGAATCAAGAGGCTTCTGAAATATAGGAATATTCAGTCAATAGTTAAATTATTTTGTGGATCTCCCTAGACAACCTCCTATTGAAATACTTTTACTGAGCCTATTTTGAAATCAGTTTTATAAATTAATGAAAAGGAAACTACTGTTACCAAATTCAAGCTTGCTTTGCTTACTGCAGTACAGGCCAATGAACTTGAGAGATGAGGTGTTGAGACAAGGAATAATACTTTATTTGGAAATGTGGCTGATTGAGAAGATGACAGACTAGTGTCTCAGAGTAACCATCTTGTCAGAGTCTGGATGCCACTTTCTTTTTTAGAGTGAGAAAGAAGCAATAGGAACTAAAGTTGAAAGCTAGAGTAGAGAGGGAGAAGCAGTGAGGAAGTAAAGTGAAATAGAGGGAGAGCAATTGGGGAAGGAAAGTGAAAGGGTCTCAGTCTTGCTAAACATCTCCAGGAATGACCTGTTTTTGGAAGAGGCGTGTAATATCTTCTTTTTGTTGCACCTATTCACAGGTGGTGAGGGTTAAATTATTTCTCTATGAACTGAACAGAGTCACTTTATTTTACAATCAAGCAAAAGGACAGGGTCCTCTGAGGCAGGCCATTTTATTTTATTATAATAGCAAATCTAGGGCTTCCCAAGTGTTGCTAGTGGTAATGAAGCCACCTGCCAATTCAGGAGTCATAAAAGAGGTGGCTTAGGTCCCTTTGTTGGGAAGGGCCTGGAAACTCACTCCAGTATTCTTGTCTAGAGAATACCACAGACAGAGAACCCTGGTAGGCTACAGTCCATAGGGTTGCAATGCATCAGACATGATTGGAGTAACAGCATATATTAGAACAAAAGCAACAAAAAGAAAGGCAAAAAAGCAGTTTATAACATGGAATCAGAATTGATTTCTTCTCCACAACATTGCTTCTTTTTATTATTGAGCATGCTTGTTCAGTTGCAGCTGATTCTTTGTGACCTAATGAAGAGCAACCCACCATGCTCCTCTTTCCATAGAATTTTCCAGGCAAGAATACTGATGTATGTTGCTATTTCCTACTCCAGGTGTTCTTCCCAACTCAGGGATTGAGCCCATGTCTCCTTAGTTACCTGAATTTGCAGGCAGATTCTTTACCACTGAGCCACCTGGGAGGCTCCCTTTCTTCATTAAGATACTGTTGATTGGAAGGGCTTATTTAATTTTTCTCAGGATACACAATTAGATGCAGCTTTTCCAAAATATGGACATGTGACAAAATTACAATTAAGTGAAGTAGAGATGGAGTTCAAACATGCCTTAACAATTTAATTGTCTGGTTTTCCTTTGATACTTGTAGATTCTTCTTCTAAGGGTGGTAAAATATTGAGTATGCCATCACCTTTGTATTTTTTCATATTATGCTAGTAAAGTTTCCTATAACTCTATGCCTTTAGCCAAGTGATGCTTAATGCTCCTTTAAAAGAGATTCCCAGCTCCTTATGAGACTCTGTTGGAAATAAGGAGGCACACTAGGGAGAGTAATATTAGGACCTTTTTGCCAATCTCATGCTATAGCTTTAACCATTGGGAATGAATGGTGAGAAAGCATGTACTATTGCTCATTTATCTTCTCATTTTTGTTTCATTGTGTTGCTAATGGTGGTTAGATGGTAATCAGATTTCTTGTCTGCAGAGCTGAAGAATGGAATTCACAAACACTCAAGGTAGCAAGCAAATAGGATTTATTAAAAGGAGAAAAGTATAAAGCTCTCAGCACAGACACCGAGAGGGAGTAAGAAGTCACACCAAAGTGGGACTTACAGTAGTTTTTGTATCCTTACTTAAATCACATTATCTCTACCCAATCATTTTAAAGGTCAAGATATTTAACATCTTTATGGCTTCTCTTGATTCTTGGAAGTCATCACGCTTTTTCATGCTGTCTAGCCATTTTACATGGTCCAGTTGTGCAGACTTAAGATTAATGATCACCAGTTGCTCAAGCATATGGAACAGAATTTAATTACTGCCCTTCACTGGATCTGAGTGCTGATATTTTATTAGGCTAAAGCCACATTCCAGGAATTCAGAACAATGGAGTGGGATGCTGGGAGCCAGCAAGGGAGATCCCACCCATGACAAGATCATGTGAAGGAGACTTGACCAAGCAAGGCTTCAGAACTTGAGGGACTCCCTGGGCCGATCCCACCCATGACAAGGTCATGTGGAGAGACCTGACAAGCAAGGTGCATCAGGACTCGAGGGACCCCCTGGACCTGCTCGAGATCAACCCCCAAACCAGAATCTTTCTTACTATTTTATGCCTTTCACCAATTCTTCTGACATTAACAGGGGGCTATCCCCGATGACCTTTTTCTGGGAAAAATTAACTTAGGGCTCTAGTTGATAAATCTCCTGGGCATGAAAGGAGTATTTCAATTCAAATCCCCTCTTAACATTTTAGCTTACTTGGCAGGTTTATTCAGACTCTTGCAACACTGTTGAGCCAATGCTTGCTGCCAAATTCCCATATCCCTTATCCATTGTGTTTCTGGGAGTGCTTATAGTTCAGATATAGAACAAACATGTAGTAACCTTAACATTAGCAACATTTGACTTTGAGTTAATAAGTTCTTTCTTTGCAGTAAGTAATCCACTAAATCTCTGTTCCATAAAAATGTGACTCTGTACTTTAGGGTAATGCAGGCTAAGGAATTTAAGAAAAAAATATTTCAAGGAAAAGAAAGTGTTTTAGCTAACCAAACTTTATCAAAAAGGGGTCATAAAATGTCAACAGGCCTCCAGGCCAGAAGATAATGTACAAAAAATAAGACCCTTGTTTATAAAACGGTATGCAGGAAAAAACCTGTTATCAACAAAAGTTAGTACTGATGGAATGTTGAGCTGAATCTGCATTTTTCATTTTGTTCAATGCATACCTCAGGCTATAAAAGCTCCCTCTGAAAATAAAATGACAGCCCTTGCTCACCGAAACTTGGTCTCCCCGTGTCATTTTTTATTTATTTATTTTTTCCTTTTCAGGTTTATTCCCTGGAACACAGTGGCCCTCTGAGTTCACTTTCCTGCCCATGCTTCTAAGACCCTCTTGAGAAGGTGCTCTGCATCTTCACCCCATCAAGAGGGCACCTTTGGCCTCCATAAACAGAACAAGTCTTGTGCAGGGGCTTTATTGTTTTTTTGTGTAAACCAAGAAATATCAACCTCTTTCTCTCTTCTATTTTCTTAACTGTAACATTCTTTCTTCATCTCTCTCTATATCTCTATATCTCTCTCGCTGACACCGTTTATGCTTAAGATATCCCTGGATCCTGCAGGGGCTGGACCCTGATATTCAACCTCCCCTGAGAGAGAGTTTATTGCTATACTCGCCTTACTATCTTGCCAGGTAAGCACCTCCTCTCCCACTCCAATAAATTATTGGACCTATTTCCCTGATCATCCAACTTTTCAAGTAGTTACAGAGTAGTGACCCTATAAGGGTAAATACAAACCAACCTTGTCTTCTGGGAGGACCTTATACTTCCTATGAAAAAGGCCAATACCCCATTAGTAAAGTCACTCAGTCATGTCCAACTCTTTGTGACCCCATGGACTGCAACTCACCAGGCTCCTCAGACCATGGGATTCTCCAGGCAAGAATTCTGGAGTGGGTTGCCATTTCCCCATTAGTCTTAATTATACCTTTAGGGGACTAACAGACGATCTTCCTGTTTGCTTTAATTTTCCCTTTGGTCATACAAGAAACTTTATTACTCCCACCAAAAAAAAAGATGTATTGGAGCCTCTATAAAACCAATTCAGACAGATTCCCCAACCTTAAAATTTTCATTTAAGAGAGATTGGTCAGTATAGATATTACAAGCTCGTATGTCCAGGGTCCTTGACCCCTATAAATCCTTATTCCTCAAAACTCCACCAAAATATCCAAATTGCAATGATGTTTCTCCATCAGATGTCATATGGAACATTGTAGATGATCGTTTAGGGTATCCAATTTAAAAATCTTGTACTTATAATTCAAAAATTGATTTAAAAATGCTGAGAAAAAAATTATACAGTTCAGGACTGGAACAACCCAAATCCAGGTCAGGACCCAACAACCGATCATGATTTTACCAACAGACTTGACAATTGGAAGGAATATTCGGTTCCTTGGCCATTAGCCGTCAATAGATGACATCATAATCAATTTGTTCCTCCTGTGTTATTCTATACAACTAAGCCCTTGCCGCTACTGCCCCTATTACTTTAACCTGGCCAAGAAGTAATTTTACTTACTCTATTTTAGCTTGTCTACCCTCTCCCTATGTTTTTCTCTTCACTGATGATTCTAAAAGACTTACTATACAAATGAATTATTCAGGTGGACCTAATATAGTATCTTGTAAACAATGTATACTCTGTTTGACCCCTCAATATAATGTTTGTTCTCTTGTGGTGTTGCAACGTCCACCCTAACTTATGGTGCCTGTAACTGTAACCACTTATTGGTATGATAACTATGGTCTACTGTGCCACAACAACTACAATATTTAATGTGATCATGACAGTTTATGGGCTTGCTTATCTTGGAAATACCAACATTCATAACTGCAATTACTTCTGTTACTTTGACAACAATATCATTGACTCAACAAGTACATATTGCTCAATATGTTGATACCTTGTCCAAAAATGTTTCTCTGACACTGACAACGCAGGAAGTTATAGACAGAAAACTAAAAATGACCGGAGATGCCTTAAAAGAAGCGATAATACATATTGGGACTGAATTACAGACTTTAAAAGTGAAGATGACACTGACTACAGGTGGATATATGTAACACCCCTAAAAGTGAAGGAGACAGATTGTAGCTGGGAAAAGTTTAAAAATCATATTTCAGGTGTTTGGAACAGCTCCAACATTAGTTTAGATTTAAGAAAACTTCATAATCAGATAAAGACCATGGAACACTCCCGATTAGTTTTACTGCCACAAAAATAACAAGTGACTTTTTCCATACATTCTCTAACTTTATTCCAGGAAAAAAAAAAATTCTGTCTACTATTCTTAGCTATGCTGCTGTGGCTGCTGTAATTCTGCTTCTTATAATTATTCTTCCTCATATTGTTAGAACTCTTTGACAGAACACTCAAAACCTCATGACTAAATTACATCTGGCTGTCTTAAAAAATAAAAAAAAAGGGAGATGCTGGGAGCCAGCATGGGAGATTCCACCCATGACAAGGTCATGCAAAGGAGACCTGACAAACAAGGCTTCAGGACTCAAGGGACTCCCTGGGCCAATCCCACCCATGACAAGGTCATGTGGAGAGACCTGACAAGCAAGGTGGATCAGGACTCGAGGGATCCCCTGGACCTGCTTGAGCATCTACCCCCAAACCAGAATCTGTCTGTCACTATTATATGCCTTTCACCAACTCTTCTGACATTAACAGGGTGCTATCCCTGATTACCTTTTTCTGGGAAAAATTAACTTAGAGCTCTAGTTGATAAATCTCCTGGGCACGAAAGGAGTATTTCAATTCAAATCCGCTGTTAGCATTCTAGCTTACTTGGCAGGTTTTTCCAGATTCTTGCAACATTGTTGAGCCAATGCTTGCTGCCAAATTCCCACATCCCTTATCCATTGTGTTTCTGGGAGTGCTTATAGTTCAGATATAGAACAAACATGTAGTAGCTTTTAACATTAGCAACATTAGACTCTGAGTTAATAAGTTCTTTCTTTGCTGTAACCCACTAAATCTTTGTTCCATAAAAATGTGACTCTGTACGTTAAGGGTGACTCAGGCTAAGGAATTTAAGAAAAAACATTTCAAGGAAAAGAAAGTGTTTTAGCTGACCAAACTTTATGAAAAAGGGTTATAAAATGTCAACAGGCCTCCGGGCCAGAAGATAATGTACAAAAAATAATACCCTTGTTTATAAAACAGTATGCAGGAAAAAACCTGGTATTGACAAAAGTTAATACTAATGGAATGTTGAGCTGACTCTGCGTTTTTCACTTTGTTCAATGTACAACTCAGGGTATAAGAGCTCCCTCTGAAAATAAAATGATGGGCCTTGCTCACCGAAGTTTGGTCTCCCCGTTTCATTCTTTATTTCTTTCCTTTTCTGGGTGACACCCTGAAGTGCAGGGGCCCTCTGAGTTCACTTTCCCTCCTGTGCTTCTATGACGCTCTCAAGAAGGTGCTCTGCACTTTCACCCCATTGAGAGGGCACCTGTTGCCTCCGTAAACAGAACAAGTCTCATGCAGGGGCTTTATTGGCTTTCTGTGTAAACCAAGAAATATCAAACTCTTTCTCTCCTCTATTTTCTTAACTGTAACATTCTTTCTTCATCTCTCTCTATATCTCTCTCACTGGTGCCATTTATGCTCCAGATATCTCTGGATCCTGCCGGGGCTGGACCCTAATAGTGGGATGCTTACTGAAAGCAAGACTGAGGTCTCAGAGTTCTATACTAATTGCATAGTAATTTCTACTTCAATCCTCTCCCTCTAGAGATGGGGACTTTTCTTCCATTATAGGTAAAATGGAAAGATGACCAATTTGGCTTCTCAAGCTATGTAGGGGTGTCGTTAAGGGATGGCAGTTAGGTCTCCACCAGTGAGATGATCTAGTGGACCTCGATATATAATCTTAGGCTCCATTTCCATAACCATTTGAAGTTTGATAGTTTCTGTGTGAGATATTACAAAGGAAGAGAGACAATTTAGAATACAAGGACCAAAAAAGCAATAAGAGTAAAACAAGGCTTCCTATCAGGACCAGGGGTTTCTGCCAGGTGGAAATTGATATCCAGTTCCATAGGGTGGTCCCAAAAGAAGTGGAATCAGCCATTGCTTGGACTTGACTCTTCATTTCTTTTGAAAATTGGGTCCATCGGCAACCCACTCCAGTACTCTTGCCTGGAAAATCCCATGGACAGAGGAGCCTGGTAGGCTGCAGTCCATGGGGTCGCCACTGAGCGACTTCACTTTCACTTTTNATTTAGCAGAACCAATACTTAATCTAACATGCAAGTCATCTGGAACAAAATGAATATTTAGAATATATAAAATTCAAAAGGTCATATGGTTAGAATCAGACATTTAAGGAATCTTTACATACCTTAGCAGTAACAAATATAGACATTAAGGAAGACATGTTGCATTGATTTTTACCAGGAATCTGACTCACAGCTTTCTAAAACCACATTTCTTAGAAGAAAATGTGACTGAAACCTGAGAGGAAAGTGAGCTGTCAGGATTAGCATTTGGTTTCTCATTTGGTCCCATTCCAGGAGAGAAATTTCATCCTTAATAGGTGTTTCAGAAAATTCTTAAGTTGAAAAAAATGCAACTATTTGCCTCTTGGAACTTAAAGGTGTATAATTCTGTATTTATAGACCTCCTCTCATAGAGAAGTATAGACAGCCTTTATTCATCTGGTACAACACAGAAAAACAATCTATGACTTCCCAGGCCATCCTATCTTCAGAAGTGCAAGCCCAAAAGAAGCCAGCCAGCTACATGAGCTAACGATATTAGTGGTTAATAAGAGACAGAATATGATCAACACAAAGGCAAGCAGGCACAGATTGGAATGATCACAAAGCTTCTAAGCAATTTAAAACTAAAAATGATTCCGGAAAAAGCATTTTAGTCTTTGACAAGAACTGGAGGACAACAGAACAGACACATTCCTGCCTTCAAGTAGTTTCCAGTCTAGTGGAAGAAACATCAAATAGCTGACAAATAAATATAAACATTAGGCTTGAGAAATGCTATAAAGGAAAAGTAGTGGTGTTATGAAAATATATACTATGGTAATCAATGTGGTGGGTGGGGATGCTGGTGTCAAAACAAGCTTCCCTAAGGAAGGAGAATATATTAATAACTAGGTAATGTAAGGAAAGGGAACAGCACATGCCAAAGCCAGAAGGTAGGAAGGAACCCAGCACATTTGAGGAACTGAAGAAACCAGTTAAACTTAAGTGCAAAGCCAGGGAAAGAGTGGTGTGAGCTGAAACTGAAAAATGCAGGGCCAGCTAAGTCATGTTCAAGATTTTGGCCACTGCTCTAATGGAATAAAATTCCATATTCCAGGGAAGAATGTTAATGGATTTCAAGCAAAGATAATAAAATAATCAGGTTTTCCTTTTAAAAAGATTATTCCACCCTCAATGTGAAGAACTGATTGGAAGAGAGCAACAATCAGTGTGGAAAGACCAGTAAATAGGCTATTTTAAATAATCCACAGAAGAGGTAGCAGAATGGCTATAAAGAAAAAGTAAGTGGTAGATTCAAAAGATACTTAAGAGTCAAAATCAACAGGACTTGGTGATGTATATGGAATGATGAAACTGATCTGCAATTAGTCTTTAGAAATTCTAGGATGTTAAACACTAAACCGTTTTGTCACTAATAAGTACTGTAATAAGTGTGGAAAGGAAAAGAACGAGGTTCCTTCTAAGTTTCCTGGAAGTGCCTTCCCATGAAGCTGCCAAGGGGCATCACTCACTTGTAGAGTAGGCTGGGGGCCTTCACCGTACATCGGAAACCTTGTGGGGTCTGCACCACCTCGTAGGTTTCACAGGGCTCTTCTGCATACTCCATGAGGCCTGTACAGAAATCATAACACCTCACTCAGAGCTGTTGCTCTGTGGACAACAGTCTTTCTTCTCCTCAGCTGTCCAATCATTCTTGAGGTTTAAAGAAAAGCAATACATACACAAAAAGAACAGCCGTACACTTTACACTGCAGAACACTGCTCCAATGTTCCTCCTCACCTGCTCTTAGACAAAACAATAAAGAATAAAAACACATGACTATTTTAAAATCTTCCAATCTTGGAACCTTGGAAAAGGAGTATCTACATACCACTACTTGATTGTTTTCTCCCAGAAATAAATCTTGTGTACTATTTTACCGAGACATAATTCACATAAAATTCATCCTCTTAAAATGTACAACTCAGTGGTTTTTAGTATTAGGACACAAAATCACTTCAGTGAATGAGGTAGGTAGGAGTGATACTGGAGAATTTACTCCATACAGCCAAGACAAAGAGAAAACAGGAGGCTGAAATAAGAGCTTAAGGCCCCAGGGCTGAAGGGAAACAGCCACGTCGGTTGTATATTTGTAACTGCCTGTATATGACTGCAGAGAAGAAAAGAAGAATTATGACACAACAATAACAGTTAATATTGGGCATATGTTCATTTATTTCAACAATTTATAAAAACTAGCTCATAGTTTTATAGATAAAAGAACTTAATTTTGCCACAGATAATTGTTATTAATAGCTAACTAAAATTACCCCTTATTACATTTAAGCCTCTGCACAAAGATGAGACACAACTTATGAACTGAGAACACCTCATCAAACAAACTCATCAGCCCTCTCAGAATCAACAAGGGAGCTATGAGAGGCCAAACAAGTCAAATTTCAGTGCTCACACAGAAACACTGAAACAAAGAATTGCTTCTACAATACGGGTAACATTGTACTTCTAATCTGACCAAAAAGCAACTAAGATTACCTTGGTAATAGTCATCATCTTCTTCTTCATGTTGATAAGTCTGTTCTTGGATGGGATTCTTCCTATAAACCCGTCCACCAATTTTTATAAGCTGTGGACGCAGAACTTCCATGATTATGTGGATCTTTACACAGGCCTACAAGGACAGAATTGGGCATCAGTTTATAGTCCATCCTAAGCAAAAGCATTACTGTTTCCACTAGATTTCCCCTATCTAGAAGCTGTTTTATTAAGTCAATTGCTGCATTTTCCACTACACTATTCCACTTCTGGCACACTCAAGACAGTAATTTGCAAACTATTCAGCATTCCTCAAAAAAGGTGATTATAAGATACTGAGCCTGTCCATGACTTTGGAAGAGAGACTAGAGGTCTATTCATTACTTTAACCTAAAGGGAGTAAAATTCAACCTCTGTGCCTATCTGAACATTTGTGAAGTGTCTCACCCTCTTATCCAGTATGACAGTTAAGAGAATTAGGGATATGCCTGGTGTGCTGCGATTCATGGGGTCGCAAAGAGTCGGACACAACTGAGAGACTGAACTGAACTGAACACATTTATCCTCAAGAGGAGGACAAAAAAATCCTTAACTACTTTTACAGGTGCTAGAAATACATACTCAACAATTAGATCCAGTTGCCTATTAAAACAAAGTTAAAATATGACTTAACCATGTGTTCTTCAAACACATTGCCGAGGGAAGGAATTCAATTTCTGTAGGTCACTGCCAAAAACTGTACATCACTCAGGGAGAAACCAAGTTTCTAGTCACCACTTAACGAATTAACAATTTAGGAAACAAAACTTTTTATGCGTAGCTCTGGTTATGTTTAACCAAGGTTCCTAGCACTCACGGTACATGGTCTTGAAACCCAAAATAACTTAAGCGGTCCCCCTCCGAAAAGATCAATCCTTACTAAACACACTAATGCTCAATCTAACCTCAGGAAGTAAATCGCTTTCATTGGTAATCTGCTTACAGAACCAATGAGTTAGTTTCGTGTTGTGAGAAACAATATACAAGGTAAACAGACTTGAACATCGAAAGAGGAGGCATAACTAGCAATACTTTATAATGACATTACACCTTAATACTCAATTTCCCAGAACCTCTCAAAGAAAAAAAAAGAACACGCTCGCCACAAAAGTAGACGTCAATGTCAAGGTAGGTCCTCAAACTGAGCTCTGGAAGAGAGAGTTGTCTCAGAGATAACAAACCCTCCATCTGCCTTGGAGGCCCTGGGCTACAAGACTGCTCAGGAGGAAGGACAGAGGATTAGCCAATTTAATCCTGCTCGGTGGTGGTTTGGAGAGACAGAGAGGAAAGCAGAAGGCCTACAAGGTCGGGAGGGAAGATGAAACCCTGAATCATAAAAGGAGCAAAAATCAACCCCAGTACGTCAAAGCAAGCGAAGAGAAAAGGACTCCGCGGTGGTAGGAACACCGCTGTCGTGAGAGCAAACGAAAGACCCAGAAGGTCTCTCCCAGAACCGGGTCTCCGCGGCTCTCCGCCCCGGCCACGCCCACCATTGCCCTGGCGCGCGCACGCCGCGGCCGCCGCGGGCTCCCTCCGCACGGGCGCGAGCACGCCGCCGCCCTCGTCATTGAAAACGCAGCCGCTGCGGTTGGGGGCGGGGCTGTAAAGTGCCAAAGCAGCTGAGGTAAGTGGTCGAGGCCTCAGGGACCCTCGGGAGTTTGCTGGAAAGGGAGTTGATCCCTGGGATCCTACCTGAAGGGACTAGTAAAGTGGAGAAAGGAGGAGGAGGAACTGGAGCCTGCCGCAGAGGGCGTGTAAGAGGAAATTTCCTCAGGCCGCACGAGACAACTGCGCATGCGGGCCAAGCGGTGGCGCCTGCGCAGTGGGATGGCGCCAGTGGCATCTCCCCCTGGAGACCAGGGAGGTGGGGTGAGATGGAGGTCTGGGTGGGTGTGGGGTCATGGCTTGGAGTTAGCTTGGGAAAAGCTGACATTCTGACCCATCCTTCTTCAGCCCCTTTCCACCCAAGCTGTTTTTAGCTGCAGCACCTTTTTGATTGGTAATCCAGCTATTTGGAATGATTTCTGATAGTGGAGTTTAATGATTGCTTGTCTTTTTGATGAGACTTTTTAGAAAGGATTCTTTTCAAGAATATAAGCATGTATCTGCTAGGAAGGAAAGTGGTTTATGAATACGAGGTCATCCCTATCGTGCATGAAGTAAATGTGTTGATCATCCTGTCACTGTGAACACAACCATGCAGGATCTCTGCTCTCCTGCTCTCCTGTAAGAATCTCTACTGCCAATAGTTCCAGCTTCCCTTATTGGGTCAAGTCCCAGCTTATTTCATCATTAGTATTTAAATATTCAACAAAATGTCACTGAGCCCCTACCTTGGGCTTGGCAGCCTAATTGGGAAAACAGTTGTGTAAATAAATAGATCTACAGAATGAGGGAGAAAAAAACCAATCATGGACCAACCCTCCTGACATCAAACTTTTCTATCCCCTGCTAGCCCTCTATTCTGTCATTTGTTCCTTATTCATTCAGGAAACCCTAATCCAGGTTCTGTGCTAGGCGTTGAGAGTAGAAAGACAACTCCTCCTTTTCCTAAGAAAAGGGTTTTTCCTATGATCATTAAGCTTCAAATGAAAGTATGGGGTGCATTTTCCTGCTTCCTGAGCATGCACTTTCCATTCTAAGAGACATTTCACATTGACACTCTTAAGTCAAATAGGGAGAATTAAGACTTTTCCCATGAGTGTGTTGAAACAGTAAGTATGAAAAACTGGAATCTGCAGAGGAAAAAAAAACGATTTCAGGACTAAATATTCATTGGTAGTTTTGGATAGCTGTTGTTTACCGTGTCTATGAGTGTTCCAAATGGTTTAGTTATATTAACCTTCCTGACACCTCTGATGTAGGTACTATCATTATCTGCATTTTATAGATGAGACAGCTGAGGAGCAGAGAGGTGGAGTGATTTGTCCAGAATCAGATGGCAAGTAACAAAGCCAGGACGTGAACCTGGGCCAAGAGGCTTCAGAGTGAGCTCTTAAGCACTGTGCTGTTTCATCTCTCACAGAGTACATGTTGTTTATTCGCTCTGTCATGTCTGACTCTTTGCGACCCCAGGACTATAGCCCACTAGGCTCCTGTGTCCCCATGGGATCCCAGGCAGGAATACAGGAGTTGGTTTCCTTTTGCTTCTCCAGGAGATCTTCCCAACCCAGGGATCGAGCCCATGTCTCCTGCATTGACAAGTGGATTCTTTACCACTGAGCCACCTGGGAAGCCCATATAGCACATGACAATGCAATAAAGCCATTGCTTAAAAAATGGCACAACAAATAACCTGAAGTCTGTATGCCTGTGTACAAAATGGGGGGATTGGATTAGATGATCTTTAAGGAATCTTGTGGTTCCTGTGAAATGTTAACTCATTTAGCAAACATTTGTTTAAATCAACAGCTACTTGGTATATGCCAAGCATAATGTTTGGTCTTGGTGATCAGAATGCCTGCCTTTATAGAGCAGTTCCAAACTAGCATTGATTGTGAGTTTCACTTTAACTTTGGTTACCACCTACTGGTAGCATTCAAAATTTAACCTAAATCTTTAAACCTAAAAATTACTTAGGTAATCTTTCCATCTCAGCAGAAAACTGTTTATATGTGTTAAGTGAAAGTGAAGTTGCTCAGTCGTGTCCAACTCTTTGCCCCGCCGTGGACTGTAGCCCACCAAGCTCCTCTGTCCATGGGATTCTCCAGGCAAGAATACTGGTGTGGGTTGCCATTTCCTTCTCCAGGGGATCTTCCAGACCCAGGGATCGAACCCAGGTCTCCCGCATTGCAGGCAGACGCTTCAACTTCTGAGCCACACTCAAATTACTTTAATATATGTTAAAGTTGGTGCTAATTCTGCACTCCACTTTTAAACCCTGGCTGTTCTATGTCTTGAATGATAGTTCTGAGTTTGAAAGAAGACTGTTCTTTTTATATAGAAAACATAAACCTTTTAGAATCTTCTGTAAATGTGTAGTGTAAGCTGCTATTTTGTTTTGAACTTTTTAAAGGAGACGTGTATTTGGTACAGAT
This sequence comes from Neotragus pygmaeus, assembly GCA_006410875.1. Classification (NCBI taxonomy): domain Eukaryota; kingdom Metazoa; phylum Chordata; class Mammalia; order Artiodactyla; family Bovidae; genus Neotragus; species Neotragus pygmaeus. Next base: position 1,669,689 of record SJYV01038735.1, on the reverse strand, counting down.
TTTCTCATTTACATTTGGACCTTTTGATTTTTTAATTTGATATAGTATTAAACACAGCCCCTCTAATTCCTAATAAGCTGTGATTCTAAGATCATTCTTGAACTATTTTGTTCCAGTTTTGGGACACCACCAAGTGATCAATTTGGGTATTACATTTGGATGAAAAAAATTTTTTTAATTTAATGAAAGGGCCAATATGTTATTTCCTAACCATTCCCCTTCCTTGGGAACAGAACACAGTGTTATTCTGGAATTTTATTTGGAAAATTTTATAAGTGAATTTCTTGGTGTGGCTTGGTCAGGATGTATCCAAGACAAACTGTCCCATGAGGCATGGTTGTTTTATCCTCATATAATTTATTTCCTCAATCAAATTGCTACCTTGGCACTGCCATATCACCCTTTCATAACCCATAAATCACCCACAGTCAATCCCAAATGACATAAACAGTTTGCTAATGGTAGGAAGTAGTGTTTTATGTAGAAAAACTAAGAATAAACATATTTTCACTTAAAATCCTGAGTGACATTTTGGCCCAAGGAGCCAGAAAAGATCGTGGGAGTACATAGGGTAGAAAAATTTGGAACTAATTCTTGACTAAACTGCATGCTGGCTTTCATGGTAGCTGGAATGAAATGTTGTCAGTCTCACTTCCATAAACTGCCAATTTGCTGTTTTTCTTTCTCTGTAGTGAAGTGAGAATTCTGCTAGAGAGGAAATGGCTGCCTCTTCATCATCCTCCTCAGCTGGTGGGGTCAGTGGAAGTTCTGTCACTGGATCTGGTTTCAGTGTCTCAGACCTTGCCCCACCACGGAAAGCCCTTTTCACCTACCCCAAAGGAGCTGGAGAGATGTTGGAAGGTGATCTCATGCTGCTTTTTGCTGAATAATTGGATTCAGACCTGCAATGAATATTAATTGTAAAGAAGCTATTAAGTGGATTAGTTACGAGTTTGTCCTGATTTCAGCTCCACATTTCATCTCTTGTCCTCATTTCAGAATATCTTTAAAACACAAATCTTTCTTCAGAATTAAGATTTTGGAGCTGAAAAAGACATTGGAAATCATGGAGGTCATTTAGAGTTATTTAGACCCAGAAAAGATAAAGTGATTTGACCATGTGAAAAGGCACAGTCAGCACTTGGACCAGGAATTCCATTAAACTCCTGCTCCAGTTTGCTTTATCCTGGCACCAGTCAGCTTCCCTATGGTTAGTAGGTTTCGTATATGTTTTTTCTAATATAATTCACCTACAGATAGATGAAGAGATTCTGAGAGAAAATAAAAACCAAACTACTATTCTTACATGGCCCACTGCAGGAGAGTGCAGTGTGGTTTCTCAAGCACTGAAGCTGGATGTGCATCAAATCATCCCCCATCTTATTCAGCACACATTTGCAAACTGGCTGGCCAAGATCAGGGCACAGAACACAGTGCCCTGGGAACAGAAGGGCACTAAAGCATGAAACAACTTTAGTACCTAGAATTCATCAGGTACATGTCACTTTAGGCAATGGACCCATAAATTCTTAATAGCATTAAAACCTGAAGAGCTTATTTAAAATGCACATTTCTGGCTCACCTAGAGATTCCTAATTAGTCCAGGTTATAGCACAGGAATCTCCATTTTGACTAACATCCTCGGGATTCTCAAAGTGGCCCTTAGCTATTAAACTATTCTTCATACCTCGAAAAAAATCAGCAAAGAACCTAATAAAGATTCAAAATCTACTTGATTCAAGCACATCTGTGCTTAATTGTATATTGATCCTTTTTGCTTTAAATATTGCAAATTTCAGTAAATATACTTAAAAATTAATCGAAATATCTGAGAAAGGCACAGACTGTAGTTAAGAGTCAGCTTTTGGGGGGTGGTCTTCATTTATATCAGGTATAATAAAAAGCAGAGGTTTGGATTAAGCCAACACAGAAGTATCACTTGTGACAGGAAAACACAGGAAGACTGGAACCATAGGGAAGACTGGGACTAAACATAGGAAGACTTTTTAGAATTGGTTCAAATCATGATTGGTGAAGTAAACAATCAGATATTGTAGTTAGTGATGCATGAGGTGTATGTACTGATACTTCTGTCTATGCCCTTTTGTTTTCTTCAATTATGTTAACTGAATACTCAAGCTAACATCACTGAGTCTGGAGGTAGTGAACATCTAGGGCCTTGTTTACCATATTTGGCACTAAAAATAAATTATGACTTAAGTTATATGCTGCAGAGACCTGGTATTAGGAAGTTTCTCCCAAAACAAATCAAAAGTTGGAGGCACTTATATTGCTTAATGAGTTTTATGGCAGCAGAAGAGGAATCCTTATTTAACAATGAACCCTAAGATCAAAGTCATTTAAAGTCTAGCTACAGGAGGAATTTAATATAGGCGGTACCTCCATGGTCTCAAAGCTGTCCGCATTCTTTGTCAGTGTACACCGGATTTCTTGGAAACATTAAAGAAAGGCTTCTGAGATTAGTCTAAATGTTGATGTTCTAACAAGTGATAATTCTGTCCACTTTTATTCCATCTCAGTATGCTTCATGAGGGACTGTGTTGCCTTTCTACTGTAGAATGAATTTAAATTTGCAGTGCCCAGTTTGGGTTTTCTTCCTCAGGTTTAAAGTTTCACGTATACTTTAAAGCTATTTACATTTAAGGACAAACTATGAAAACTTAGAGGTGGCAGCCCTTGAACTATCCTGAGTCAAGTGAAAAATGTTAAATTGAAAAGGCTACCCTTAAATGTGAATTAAAAGGGATGGTAGATTTGGATACGTCATCCTACTATGTTTATAGGTGATACTGTTATGCAAGTAATCTAATGAACATGTACCTGACCATTTTTGTTATGGAACTTTAATGGAATACAGGCATACCTTGTTTTGTTGGGCTTTGCTGATACCGTGTGTTTTACAGATTGAAGGTTTGGGCAACCTTGTCTTGAACAAGTATGTTGGCGCCATCTTTTCAACAGCATTTACTCATTGCCTATCTCTGTGTCACGTTTTGGTAATGCTGACAGTTTTTCAAACCCTGCACCAGCAAAAAGGTTACATTTCCCTGAAGGCTTGATGATGTTTAGCATTTTTTTTAGCAGTTTTTAATTAAGATATGTACATTTTTCTTTAGACATAATGCTATTGCACACTTAACAGACTACAGCATGGTATAAGCATAACTTTTATATGAGATAGGAAACCAAAAAATTAGTGTGGTTTGCTTTATTGCAGTGGTCTGGAACCAGGCCTATGACATCTCTGAGATATGCCTGTATGAAAATAGAGTAGAAAGAGTTGCCTCTTCAGAGTAAGAACAAAAGCAGTTAGGTGCTGTTTATTATCTTAACAGGTTCAACTTGGTCTTGCATCCTCCCAAGTCTAGGATAATAAACCGAAATGACTTGTATTTAACCTTGTGTATTAACTTTTTTGTGTATCTGCTGTCTGATATCAGACACCTCACATATGCAGTATACTGTACAGGACTTTTCAACATTCCTCTGCCTTTGGCTAGGATTGTCTCACCCAGATATTAGTAAGCAATTAGTAACTGCCTTCCAGTCCTGAAATGGCTGAATTTTGGTGGCATCACACACCACTGGAGCATAAATTATCTCCCATTGCCTGTTTTCCCGCTGTGGGATAAGAAGTCTTTTAAATGAATTTGTTAGCATCCTATTTATTGGAGTTAACAGTGGTGTTAGATTTGGACAATTTACTGAGCTTTTCACCATTTATAACCTTTACTTGTCCCTTAAAGAGGAAAGCTGATGTATTGCTACTTGGTGTGTTACAAAGAGTTTGATTACAATTTCTAAATGGAAGACAGAGTGCCCCAGGCTGACTCCTCTCTGGAGAAATTCCAGACTTTAGATTGTTACAGATATCACATCTAATAGGATGTAGCTAAGAAGTAGTGGACTTTGTGGTTAATGCAGAGCTGCAAATCAGCAAAAATGTGTTCCATAGACATACAAAGCAGCAAAGTGATATGCGGGTGCCTTTTTGAAAGATTAGCTTACATCCTTTTGCTTTGAAGTTCATTATCAAGGGAAATATGCAAATGTTATAATTTCAGCATTTATCCTAATAACACCTGTGATTAAATGTAAGCGGGAAGTAGCACTTTGAAGAGCTTGCAAACAAATCTTGGCCTGGTCCTTATAGCCAGAATCCCCACTGCCTTGTGTGATATCCTCAAGTTCAGGATCAAACCACCTGAGAAGAGCTCTAATTCTGTATGCTTTGCTCTTCCTAAAATAAAACTTAAGTTATAATTTGATTCTTTAATCAAGGGTATGAATGCTGGCATACTTACGCAATTTATTAGGCATAATAAATTGCATCATTGGTGTCAAATGTTCACACAGCCCCTCTTCCCATAGTGGGATTCATAGTTATTTTCAGGCCATTTCCCTTATTTGAAAAACTCAGTAATATCATTGGCTTATCTAGATCTTTAAACTGGACAGCCAGTATAATATTCAGTAGTTGAAAATTAAATTTTTGCTCAGTTTAGATGATATAAATGAGTTACATTTTGCCAGAGGAATAGGGGTGGGAGGAGGGAATGGGATCTATCCCCATATGACACAATATTTAGAAAAGAAGTTGAATTTAAAGAATAACACTCTCCTCAAAGTCTACATAACTATATGAAATTATATTTTGAAATAATATATGTGTGTATATCAATACATAATTTTCATACATATTATGTATGGAATAATTATATTTTTGAAACAATTTTGAAGATAATATTAGAAGCCATCTCGGTCGTATATTTAAGCTATTTGAATATAGTATCTATGGTTTTTCTTATTTATCATGAGCTTCTGAAATAAGGTCTGCCTTGCGTGAAACTCAGCATGAAGCCAGAATATGTTAGTCCTGTCTCCTTTTCACTTAATAGCTGGCTGACGGCAGCAACCCTTGATTGATGGGTGAGTGCTTGACATCCAGCAGTGTTGGCATGAACTGCCACCTAAAAAAAGACAGCTGTGTCCTCTCCCTTCATTTGTTTTAGAATTTCTGCAATAAGATCCCTTCCCTGAATGGTTTCTGCTACCCCTTGAAGTCACATTTTCCTACATGAGTTCTACGTCTTTAGGGGTATGTTTTGTTGTATCAGCCCTTGCCTGATAAGGAATAACATGAACTAGCTTATGTTTCACAATCATCTTCCAAGTACTGGGGTGACTGAATTAGCTACCTTCATGTATCCCGTTCTTGGCATCAGTACAATGCTAGGTTCTGAAATTGCACCATACTTTTATAACCATCCAAATTGCAGTGTTCTAGTTAAGTTGGAAAATCAAGGTTATAGTTTGCGTTTACAGAATGAAATTTCCCAGCAGTGTTTTGTGATGGTCATTGTGATGTAACTTGATATACAAAATATTGACAATAGCTATTTTTCTTCAACTTTACTTTTTAGAATGAAAACGATTAAGAGTTTTGGTGTACCTTTGTATTTTGAAAGTTTGGGGCCACAGGGCCAAATGTGTTAGTTGTCAATGTTTGCTTGACATACAGAAGAGAACATTAAGAAATTGTCAAGTTAGGATGGGAGAAGTGTTGACCAGGACATCAGACTGGGGTTTCTTGTTTTTGTTATTTTAACACTATTTTTAAACTCTTGAACAAGTAGAGGGACTATTTTAACATTCTAGGTATAGAAGTAGCTTTTATAACACAGCAGTGTTAATTCGAAGTGAAACAGAAGCCCTTTGAAAACACTGAAAATTAGACCCTGAATGTTAAAGCAGGGAGAATGGGTATGTTTACTACATTTATCAGAAGCCATTAGATTAAAATGGATTGGAACAGATTAAAACTTGTCCTCTTATGCTTCTAGATGGCTCTGAGAGATTCCTCTGTGAATCTGTTTTCAGCTATCAAGTGGCATCTACGCTCAAACAGGTGAAACATGGTAAGTACGTGAGTACTGTGTACTTAACTGTGAAAATGAACTTACTAGGAAGTGGAAGGGTGGGAGAGGGGGCCTTAGAAAGGTCAGAGTGCTCTGTAACAAAAACTCAGCAAGGCTACTTAAGTGGACTTCCCAAATTGCCTGCAGACAAGAACATTCTACAGTTCTTAATCCACACATAATGTTACATTAAGACTTAAATTTGAAGTCAAAGGGGTTAGTTTTCTAGGGGAGTTAATGCTTCCTACTCCTCTTGTATTGCTTTTTCCACTCCTTCCTGAAACCTTTCCCTGTTGTCCTCCATTGTTACCACTGTCTGCATCTTCAGCTATGTATGTAATACCTCTTGGTCTACCTGGATTCAAAGATCCTGGTAGTACCTTTTCTATTCTATCATGCCTCACCGGGTCTTCATTTATGCATCAGAGAACTCTGTTCCACCACCATACCAGACTGTTTCTCCCCTGAGAGCATCATGTTGAGGTGGGCAGGGGTAGAGGGAGCTACAATTGCTTGTAACCCTAGGTTTTTGGCTTTTGGGGTTTGTTTGTTTTTTGTAGCATACAGGATCTTAGTTCCCCAACCAGGGACAGAACCAGTTCCCCCTGCAGTGGAAGCACAGAATCTTAACTACTTGTAACCCTAGATTCTTAGGATACCAGTCACAAATTTAGTATACAAATAGCATGGAGGATAACTACTACTATTTTTTTAAGATTGTCTTAAGTAATTATCCTACAGTGAAAAATAAAGTATAAATTAAAGAAAAGATTAAGTCTTCTGACACATAGGGTAAGACCCCATTACTAGAATATTGAGGGGGGAAAATCTTTCTAGAAATTATTTTTAAATCAGTCATCATCTTGCTGCTTAGTATATAATTAATAAATACTATCTCCTTGATTCTTTACAGATCAGCAAGTTGCTCGGATGGAAAAACTAGCTGGTTTGGTAGAAGAGCTGGAGGCAGATGAGTGGCGATTTAAACCCATCGAGCAGCTGCTGGGGTTCACGCCCGCTTCAGGTTAACCTGGCCTGGATGGTCATCTCGGGTGCACAGCAAGTGCAGGTCTAGCAAGGAACTTTTCTTACAATGTATATAGCCATCCAGAGATTCAAGGCTCCATCACTGAATTGTTAATTCACATTCATACTTGGTTTCTCTGTATCTATATACAAGCAACAAATTCTTAAGTGTGTGATCTTGCAGGGAAATTTTTTGCTGATTTGTTTAAAAAGTATTGAGAATCAGATTTAGACAATCGACATCAGAGAACCAGGAAGTTTGGTTTTAAAAGAGATTTATAAAACTTCACAATCCAGGACACATGCCAGAATTGGCCAGACGAAAGACATCCCTCCTATCATTCACACAGTTCCTAGAATCCTCACCAGTCAAGTCCAAGGTCAGGATCTGGAGTTACAAAATACATTTCTGACCTAAAACCCTTCTTTTTGCAGATGAATGTGATTTCGACTCAGGACTTGTCCAAATTTGGGATTTTTTAATGTTGGGGATTTTTTCTATTTTTAGACATCTAATTCTATAGATTCTAACTTTTTCTAACCTCTTCTAGGCATGCCAAATGCTGGCAAAAAGAATTGCTTTTTGAATGTTGAAGTTCTTGTAAAAATAAAGCAGTGAGCAAAATCCTTTTAAACACAGAAATCCTGAGTTCATCTTGTTGGTGGGCTCTGGCAATTCTGTAGCAAATAAATCCTTTGAAAGAACTCCAAATTGGTTTCTTTATCCTTTCAAAGCCTCAGGGATTTGGGATAGGGGGAAGAGGTCAAATTACTTTTTTATAAGAAGGGAATCTAAAAACCATTTCTCCTAAACAAATGGTAGATTTGCTTCATCTCAGGGATATGTCTTTTTAGAAGTATGTGAATTTATCATCAATATCTAAGTAGATTTTTTAACCATGATAAGGAAAAACCTGATAAGCTAAGAGATAATCTTTTGTTTTTCCTCATGGGACCCCCACATCCACCCTACATAGATAGGAGAATCATTTAGATTGTATGCAAATTTTGCCCCAGACAGAATTTGCCTTTCTCCTCATTAATAACTTGTTCCTGACCTGCTTAGAGTTAGTTAATTATGAATAAATAAAATCCCAGTAGCAGTTGAACTTAATCTCAGGAGTTCAGAATGTTTTAATACAAAACTCCGTGACAGGGAGGTGGTGGCCTCATTGAGTTGATACGGAGTCTGAGCACAGGGAAGATGAAGACCCGCACATGGCCACATAGCCCAGTCACAGAAGAAAATCTTAAAACAGATTGCAGTTTATTGACAATTCGGCCCACTAACCTTGTCTCTGGAGCACATCAGAGCACAAAAATTACCAGCCCTCAAACTCACTAATTTCCATATAATACCTCTTAACCTAAACCAGTTCCATTATTGAAAGCCATTGAATTTCCTAACATTGTCCTTTTGGGTATCAACCATCTTCATGATTACCAAAGGAAAAATTTTAAATACCTAGTCTGCAATAAACCTTTCAATCATATTTTCAGTGACAGTTTATAAACAATCACTAACTTTCATTTGATTTATGTAACTATAGGACCCAGACACTGTATTACCTCGTCTTTACCCTCTGGTATTGAACTTAAAGAATTTTTGTCTCTTTAAGTTGTACATTTCTTTTCATGGCCTTAGAAATTGAAGAGATCTAGAGTTCAGTGGAAATACTTTCTGAAGCCCCTTTTCCAGTGACCATTCAGCTTCTCGTTGAATGCTGCCAGAAACAGACCCTCACTGTTTGAAGATGGCCTTCTCCCTCTCTGCACCTTTCTGTTGGTCATTATATCTCATCCATAACTCCTATTACTATGCTTCGGGCTTGAAGATGGACCTGTTGTTGTTCATCTTTCATCACTTCTGCACTCACTATGTGCCAGTCACTCAAAGGAACTAAATATAGTCCTTTCAGTAACACTGCAAGATGTGCAAAAAAAAACCCTAATACAGATGAACTTGAAGCTCAGAGAAGGCATTACTACAATCCCAGACTGCCTAGCTAAGTGGCCAAGTCTGGATTTGAACTGAGTTTGCCAGATTCCAAAGGTTTATATATATATATATATATATATATATATATATATNAAAAACCCTAAAATCTTTTTTTTTTAATGATAAAATGAATTAACTATCTGGAGGAAATAAACCTTATTACTTACTACCCTCCCCGCTTCCTCTCACTGCTTGGTGATAAGGTACAATGAAGGAACAGCCTCTGCCTTTAAGAACTGATAAGAAGTAGCTATGTCAGTATCTACATAACCTTTTAAGATTTGGCATGATGAAGTTAGATGCTTAAGGGATACATACCTTGCGTGTGTATACCTGTCTTCCTCTTGTGTGTGCAAGGAGGAAGACAGGGAAGATGGCAGCCAACAGCCAGGATTTCGCAGACAGCCTCCATCTTAAGAAAGCTGATGGTAACGAGTGTTTCAGTGCATAAAACACTTTGCAGTTTCATAAATGTCTCATCTTGAATCCCATATCAACCCTGTGAGATAAATGAGGCAGGTAGTTGACAGTTGAGGAAACCAGTACAGAGAAGGTAAGGTACCAAGATTATTAACCAAAGTATAGTTAATAATATAGGCCTTTCAAACCTTTATGCCTTCTAGTTCATCATACATTAGAAAATGTGAAGGCAGAATTCGCTAATAAAGAATTATTCACATCAGTTTGATACATAATTCCATATAAGTGCCTTGTCTCATGGTAATAAGACACAAATAGTAAACTTACATAAAGCTGGTTTTACTTTTATGAAGTTAAAAATTTTACTTTTTGACTTTAATTATCTAAGATCAGCATTGAAGTTCTCAGTGTTCACTGATAAGTGCTTTATTTATTAGTTCCATCCTATGCCTGATACCTGGAATGACAGTGGTCTGGAACTCTAAATCAAGTTCCTGACCCTATGATCTCTCTGTTCAGTCCATTTACTCGAAGTCCTTGGCTTCCTCCCCCCACACGGTTGGGAGGCCCTGAATCCCTTGTTCCCGATCAGAATGCCAGATACTGAAGTGTAGAAACTTTGGACCTTAAGGCCAAGCCAAAGGTAGAAGAAAAGAGATAGGACCAGGAGATGCCTATCATCCACAAGGAAGAGGAGGAACCAGCCCAAGGACATGGTTCGCTTTCAAGCAAACCCGAGAGAGAATACACTTGGAGGAGAAGGCAGTTATGCTTCTCCCTCTCGTTTTGTCAGAGCACCTAACCTTGCCTAAAATATCACGCCTGGTCTCCTTGTAATTGCCCAAAGTTCCAAGCAAGACAAATCCTCTCCACAAAAGAGGTCCAGGGTTTAACTAATAGATACTTGGGGGAGTTTGGGGTTGCAGGCAGAAGACAAATGATGCTGGATCTCTGGTTTCCCAGAGCTGAGTTGGGATGGAAATGGCACCAAGAATGAAGAATAGAAGGAGGAGGCTGGAACGGGACCCTGTGCTACTAGCCTGCCTTCTTTCTTTGCATCTGGTCAAAGAGGAAGTCTTAGAATTTAGAGCTGAATGGAAGAGATCTTAGAGACCATCTAGTTCATCCGCCTGGTTAACAGGGCCTTATCTGTCTCATTCATTGCTGTATGTATATTCAGTAGCTAGAACACTAGCTGGCTCATGGTAGGTATGCTGCAGGTATTTACTGAGTGAATGGAAGTATGAATTTGTTGTATGTTTCTGTTTTCCCTCCTGTGGAAGCTGGGCTAGCTATGGTGCAGCATCCATACTGGAGAAACGCCTAAGGTAATTAATTGACAACACAATAAGCCAGAGCCCAGCCCAGAGCTCTCTATAATGCTGTACTGACAAGTGGAAGCTGTGTCCAAAACAGCCAAGGGAGGAGCCTGGGCAAAAGATGCTGGTGGCTCCCTGCCTTTCTCATAGGCTCCTGCCCACAGGCTCGATGGTGGTTCCACACATCAGCATCCACAAGCTGCTCTCCACCTCTCCAGATACTCTGATTTCTCCAGCCTGTCCAGTCTTCCTGCTGCTGCTGCTGCTGCTGCTGCTAAGTCACTTCAGTCGTGTCCAACTCTGTGCGACCCCATNAGAGCCTGATAGGCTACAGTCCATGGGGTCGCAAAGAGTCGGACACGACTGAGCGACTTCACTTTCACTTCAATATATAATTGTGCTTCCTGTTGCTCAGACCAAAGCAGATGACCCTCTTACTTCTGTGGTTATCTTCCGTGCCTTCCTCACCAGTTTCTTTCATTTGATGTGAAAAGATCTTGTTTTTCCCTTGGTTCACCCAAAACAGCGAGTGGCGAGCAAAGGTTCTGAGAAAATGTTGCTGACTCTGGCACACGGGACACACAATTTTCTGTCTCCTCACATTCACCCTGATGCTGGCTAAGGTGCGAGATCAGAGACCCTGAGGTCTGATCACATCCCAAACCACTCCCTGGGGGTGACCACAATCTGATCCTCCCTGCTGGTGCCTGATCAGAACTGAGCATCAGCAAAGGGGCATCTGTCATTGGCTTTCTTGTTCAGATGTCAGCGCATCATCCGTGGATACACACAAGAAAATGTAAGTTTTGAAAATAAAAATAGTGCAGACAAAAGGGCCGGAAGTACAGAGAAGTGTTCCAATAGCACCTTATATAGAGCTCTATTATTATGGTCTCCTGTCATTATATATTTACACATTAGTTCATTTCAGTTGCTCAGTCACGTCTGACTCTTTATGACCCCATCGACTGTAGCATGCCAGGCCTCCCTGTCCATCACCAATTCCTGGAGTTTACTCAAACTCATGTCCATCAAGTCGGAGATGCCATCCAACCATCTCATCCTCTGTCGTCCCCTTCTCCTCCCGCCTCCAATCTTTCCCAGCATCAGGATCTTTTCCAGTGAGTCAGTTCTTCGCATCAGGTGACCTAAGGTATTGGAGTTTTAGCTTCAGCATCAGTCCTTCCAGTGAATATTCAGGACTGATTTCCTGTCCAAGGGACTCTCAAGAGTCTACTCAACACCACAGTTCAAANGATCTTTTCCAGTGAGTCAGTTCTTCGCATCAGGTGACCTAAGGTATTGGAGTTTTAGCTTCAGCATCAGTCCTTCCAGTGAATATTCAGGACTGATTTCCTGTCCAAGGGACTCTCAAGAGTCTACTCAACACCACAGTTCAAAAGCATCAATTCTTTGGTGTTCAGCTTTCTTTATAGTCCAACTCTAGCATCAGTTTCTTCTTTAAACTAGAATTTAGCAACGTGGGGGCCATGTCTGATTCATCTCTACTTCCAGTATCTAGCACAGGTTAATGTATGTAGTAAGCATTTAACAATTATTATTTATTTATACTGTTGAATGAATGAATAATATTAAGGTTTGCATCTCCTGATTATTGGAGCCTAACTCTGTGTGAGCCCACAGACACCATGAAATACCAACCAAATAAAAGAATAAGCAAACGAATAACGAACTAACCCTGAGAAGCCAAGCTTAAATCACCTTTTAGGCTCCTGCTTTGCTATTTGCGTTCTTTCGTTTTGGACTTGATTGCAAGGACCGACGCAGTAATTCAGAGAGTATATTACTTTTCTATTTAGTTCTTTGTAGGTTATAGATGCCTTTTTTTTCCCCCTCCCCATTTACTCTATGTTCGGGTACTGTCTATTCAACTGCAGGCCTCCTAGTAAAATGGACCTACTTCTTTCAGATTTTTCCTAAAAGCTAGAAAGTGTTTCAGGACAAAAAAATCTTAACCTATTTGAGAGCAATTTCTTTTCTTAAAATCATTTCTGAGCTGAGTGCACTTCAAAATCTAGAATGATTTTGGTGAATCTTAAGGCATAAGGTGATCATCGTGTGATGGCATTGAATGCAGTGGTAGAAGCTAGGATGGACAACAGTGTGAGCCTTCANCCCACCAGGCTCCTCTGACCACGGGATTCTCTAGGCAAGAATACTGGAGTGGGTTGCCATTTCCTTCTCCACCAGTCTCCCTAGAGAAGCTGTTTCTCCAGAATCCACTTACTTCATTTTTATAATATAAGCTCTTTAGGGAAGGTAATGAAACCACATACAGTTTATTCCCAGGAACAACAGCTGCTGCTGCTGCTGCTGCTAAGTCACTTCAGGCGTGTCCGACTCTGTGCGACCCCATAGACAGCAGCTCACCAGGCTCCTCTGTCCCTGGGATTCTCCAAGCAGGAATACTGGAGTGGGTTGCCATTTCCTACTCCAAAGGAACAACAGAGTGGATGTTTATTTCCAAATGTCTTTTATTCATTCTAAAGATATTTACTGAGCACTTACTCTGTGTCTAGCATCTGCTAGATGCTGAGGATATGCTGTCAATCAAGACAGTCATCAGCTTTGAGTTTATATAAATATATTAAAAGATAAAAGAGTAATTTTCATTCTAAAAACTGTATGATAAAGAAACCATGTAAAATCAGAGACAGCTAACTCAGCTGAGCAAGGGTTAGAGAAGAAGAAGGAAATGGCAACCCACTCCAGCTAAGACCTGGAGAACAAATAGGTGGGGTGAGAAGGAAGGACTTTCTAGATGGAAGTTACAAAATATGCAAAGGCCCAAGAGTGAGGAAGGGCATTGTGCTTCTGTGGGGCTGCGGTTGCTTTGTTATGGATGATTCACAAAGACAAGAGATGAGACAAAACTGGACCTGATGGATTTTGCTAAGGAATCTGAACTTCAAATAGAGGACAGTGGGGAACCATTAAAGGGGTTGAAGTAGGGGAATGACAAGATGTGGTTTCACTTTAGAAATCTTACCTGCAAGGAAGGAGAAGGCAATGGCAACCCACTCCAGTGTTCTTGCCTGGAGAATCCCAGGGACTGAGGAGCCTGGTGGGCTGCCGTCNAAGTAGGGGAATGACAAGATGTGGTTTCACTTTAGAAATCTTACCTGCAAGGAAGGAGAAGGCAATGGCAACCCACTCCAGTGTTCTTGCCTGGAGAATCCCAGGGACTGAGGAGCCTGGTGGGCTGCCGTCTGTGGGGTTGCACAGAGTCGGGCAGGACTGAAGCGACTTAGCAGCAGCAGCTGCTGCAAGGAACAATGCAAATTAGCGGTGATAAGACCCAGATTCTTTTGGGAGCTGTCATGGAAATCCAGGGGAGACCTAACTGAAACCTTAAAAATGTGGAGACAAGAAGATAGATTTTAACTGAGTTATTCAAGGAATAGCCTATGTGGGACCTGGTGACTCATCAGACTTGGAGAATTCAAGTAGGACACCTGGGTTTCGTGTCTAAATAGCTGATGTACGGGATTCTATTCACTGGGACAGGGATACAGGGAGAGATGTGGATTCAAGGAGATATCTGGCAGGTGACTCTCTGTCTACAGCTCAGGAGAGTGATCTGGGCTAGAGTTAGATTTGGGACTCTCCAGACTAGAGATATGCAGCCAAAGGTAGGCACAAATGGCACTGCCCAGGGAGAGAACCCAGAGTAAGAAGAGAATTGGAACCTTCTCAGGGAGGAGGAGGAGCCCAGGAAAGCAACTGGCAGGAAGTCACCGGAAACAGCTGGAAAATGAGGAATATGGTATCAAGGAAACCAGGAGAAAGGACATTTTAAGAAGGGGGCTGCTGCAAACACCAGTATCTGGTGTAGCCAAGCAGTTAAGTGACAGGGGTGGAGAAGGCCTTTGGGCTTTACCAAGGAGCTTGTTGGTGACCTTGTCTCAAGAGCAGCCACCTAAGTGTTACAGTGGAGGCAGAGCCAGTCTGCTGTGGCTGGGAGAGTGAGTGGAAGGTGAAAATGTGGGGCCAAATCTAGGCAACACTTTTAAGAAGTTCAGTGGTAAGGGGAAGCAAAAATAAGGGTCAGGGAGGGTGACAGTTAAAGGAAGAAACACAGTCAAGACATTTGTTTTGGGGAGAGGCCAGAAAGAGGGCATAATTGAGGGTGTGAGGTCCCTGACAAGTGGGAGGGATGGGGTCCAGAGCCCAGGTGGAGCGATTATTAAAAGGGAAGGAGGGTGAAAGGGTAGTGCTGATGTGGGTAAAGGCAGGTGAGGTGGCAGGAAGTTGAGGGAGTTCCCATCAGAAGTCTCCTATTTTCTCTGTGATGCAGGAGGCAAGTTGGTCTGTGGCCTGTGGCAGGAGGAGGCGGGAACAGTGGGATTGGGAATGGTCCCTGTGAAGAATGGGAAGGAGTTGACCAGGGTCAGACCGCCAAGCACATTCAGGGGCCATCTGCAGTTCAAGTCCCTGTTTGCCATGGCACCAGTCATTGGAGAAGTATACCAGGAGCTCCTAGCAGCCTGGCAGTAGGAATAGAAAAAAAAAAAAAAAAATGCATAGTTGGTGGTTACACGGTAAGCACAAGAGGGTAAGCAGATGATTGGTCTGGGGCTAGCAAGGGAAGGGAGTGAAAACAAGAAGAGTTTGCCAGAGAGAGATTAGAAGGGTCAGACATTTCTCGAGGGCCTACTATGTCTCTGGTGATATGTAAGGCAACAGAAATACAAAGAAGGGGCAATCGTTCCCAAACCTAGCTGTGCCTTAGAATTAAGCTTAATAAAAAAACAGACTCGCTAGCATGATTCCTGAGATCCAGCAGGTCTATAATTGGAGATCTCGTGTAACTCTCCTGCAGCCAGTTGAGAAAACACTTGGACCAGTGAAAAAAGCAGACAAGTAAACAGAAAAATGGAATCTATACAGCACCGTAACTCCATGACTCTGGTCTATACGGGGTGCTGTGGAAGACAAGAGGGCTTGGTGGTGGGAAGGAAGGGGAGATGACAAGCAATTTTTCCCAGGGAAGGTGAGCCTGGGCCTGAGCAGACTGGTCAGTTGGGGTTAGAGGGGAAGATGCCAGAGAAGCTTCCAAGCACAGGGACTAGCACGCACACAGGCAGGGCTGCGTTCGTGGAACTCCGAAAGTCATCTGGTATGGCTGGAGCTGAGCCTGTAAACTGAGGAGGGGTGTGCCCTCTCAGGAGAAGGAAGCAAGAACCAGACTGTTTTGAGCCATGCTCTACTTTCCATCAAGACAGCATTTCTCTGACCAAGAACCCTGCCCTTCACAATAAATAACTCGGGAAGCAGGCTCCTCAGGGCCCGGAAGGTTAAGCCCCTTAGGCTGGCATAAGGCATCCAAGTGATCTTTACCGGCCACCAGGCAGTACTGTTCACAGTACTGTCGCTCTGGCTGAGAAATGGAGCATTTACAGATTTGTACTTATTTACTTACTTTTAGGGGAAGGCAGATGTTCCAAGCTCAGAATTACCGAAGGAACCTCCCTTCTGGGCTCTGAGCCAAACCAGGATAAGAGGCGGTCTGAAGGGATCAAATTTAAAGTATATGGACAATGCTGAGAGATGTTGTTCCCCCTGGACTGGTTTCTCCTCCTTCCTTGCCTGGCCCTGAAGGCCTGAAGTAAACTCCCACACCCTCTCTCCCTCTCCTTATTCTCAGAAATCTCCAGGCATATAAACCACACAAGCATGGGCATTTTGTCTGTTTAGCAAACCTAAAGTTCATGCTTGGGGGTTGTTGAAGTCAGATTCTACCCACTTAACTTTCTGCAGAGTCTCCAAAATACAGTAAGTCTGAAATATTTTATGAAGTCACGGCAACTTAGCTCTCCAACACATTGCCTAGAGGACAACCTAGGACCTTCTATCCTGGAACAGTGTCATTGCCCAGAGAAGACTCAAGGCTCATTCTGTGATATTGCTTCAATGCTCAAGGCTAGAGTGCTTTTTGAAAGCACTCCTGATCATGAAAAGGAAAATCACAGTCTCCCAGCCTGCCTGAGACGGCAGCTAGAGGACCCAGGTGCTTTTGCCTCCAGAGACCTATAGACTTAGGAGCCAGGAAGAAAGCAAGACCTCATCCCCATGCCATCTCTCAGTACAGAGGAGAATTCATTCTGAGAGCAGAGAGAGAGAAGCAGCAGAAGCGGGGAGGGATACCCAAGGAGGAAGGCAGCATTGGGCTGTCTGGGAGCGCAAGCGCTGGCTGCACCCGTAGTTAAGCCTTACTCTGCTGCCAACCAGCGGGCGTTCTCATTGGGCAAATATGAAAGCAGAGGCTCAATCTCAGGAGTTTTACACCTCTTCATGACCCCGGGGAATCATTGAATCTAAGAACAGAGGACCCATCATCCAGCCTGAGCTTTCACAGTCTCTTTTGAGTTCTACTGGCTCTGTGGCCAAAATGAACTTTCCATGAAAAAAAGAGTTCGGCTCCTAGAAGGTATCACTCTAATACTCTTCAGTTGAAAAGCTGCCGAGGGGAGGAGGACTCCCCGGTGGTCCAGTGTCTAAGACTCTGCACTCCCAATGCAGGGGACCTGCTTCAATCTCTGGTCAAAAAATGAGATTCCACATGCTGTAACTGAAAAGATCCTGCGTGTCACAAACTAAGACCCAATGCAGCCAAATAAATTAATTAATGTTTTCAAAAATTTTAAAAAAAAAGCTGCCAAGGGGGATAGGAAAGGCTTCAGGAATGAAGTAACCGTGAGGGCCCAGGCTCAGCACCCACACCTCTCATTTGGCATGTAGGCTCTCGGGGTAGGTACAGGTCATATCCAGGCACTGGAGACTCGAAGAACGTTCATCACGGTTAATGTGTAATGAGGAATTACTATATGTGGGGCACTGTGCTAAGTCAGACACATAATGCCATTTTCTTACTGGGAGAGGGTAGCAGAAAGGCTACGTGGGGCAGAGGAAGCCACCAAGGAAGGGGTGGCAGGAAAGAATCCCATAGTCTAAGAGCTGAAGGGCCTTGGCAACTGTATTCCTTTAGGCTAGGGCTGCCATAACAAAGTACACAGACTGGGTAGCTTAAACAACAGAAACTTAATCACCTCATAGTTTTGAAGTCTGGAAGCCCAGATCAAGACGCCACCATGATTGGCTCACCGTGGTTGGTTCCTGCTGGAGGCTATGAGGGAAAGTATTTATTTTAGGCCTCTCTCCTTGGCTTATACATGATCACCTCCTCTCAGTGTCTCTTTACATCATCATTGCTCTATGCACTTCTCTGTATCCAAATCTCCCTTTTCTTGAAGGATGCCAGTCATCATCTTAGATGAGGGCTCACCCTACTGACCTCATTTTAACTTGATTACCTTTTTTCACGTTCCAAGTGGCTCAGTGATAAAGAACCCTTCTGCCAAGGCAGATGATGTGAGTTCGATCCTTGGGTTGGGAAGATCCTGTGGAGAAGGAAATGGCAACCCACTCCAGTATTCTTGCCAGGAGATTCCCATGGACAGAGGAGCCCGGGAGGCTACAGTCCACGGGCATGCGAAGAGTCAGACAAGACTTAGTGACTAAACAACAACATCTCCAAATAAGGTCACACGCCAAGTCACTGGGGTTAGAACTTCAATATATAAACTTTGAGGAGGAACACAATTACACCTGTTACAGCGATGGTGTCTAACCAAACCCTCTCCTTTTATAAATGAGGATATTGAAGTCTCAAGTGAGAAAGTGACTTGCACAAGGTTGCACAGCAAATTGGCAAAATTAAGACTAGACCCCAGGTCTTTGGGAGCTGCAAGCTTTGTGCTTACTTCCCTGGAGTAGCAGTAGTGATGGCTTCGGGAAGTTCCTTTTCTAAGAAGAGAATCCCTGAGCTTGGACAAGTCTGGGAAGCACCCAGTCTAATCTCTATCAGCCTGTGGGGAGGACACACTAAAACTCTCTTACAAATGAAGATTTGGGAAAGACTCTGAAATGCTCAGTCGTGTCCGACTCTTTGCGACCCCGTGGACTGTAGTCTACCAGGCTCCTCTGTCCATGGGATTTTCCAGGCAATAGTACTGGAGTGGATTGCCATTTCCTTCTCCAGGGGATCTTCCCAACCCAGGGATTGAACCCGGGTCTCCTGCATTGTAGACAGACGCTTTACCATCTGAGCCACCAGGGAAGTCCCTAAAAGGATAACTAATGAAAGTGAAAGTGAAGTCGCTCAGTCAGTCCGACTCTTTGAGACCCCATGGACTGTAGCCCACCAGGCTTCTCCATCTATGGAATTTTCCAGGCATGAGTACTGGAGTGGGTTGCCATTTCCTTCTCCAGGGGATCTTCCCGACCCAGGGATTGAACCCGGGTCTCCTGCATTG
>SJYV01038735.1:1563844-1649540 GCA_006410875.1 Neotragus pygmaeus | reverse complement strand
TTGCCATTTCCTTCTCCAGGGGATCTTCCCAACCCAGGGATTGAACCCGGGTCTCCTGCATTGTAGACAGACGCTTTACCATCTGAGCCACCAGGGAAGTCCCTAAAAGGATAACTAATGAAAGTGAAAGTGAAGTCGCTCAGTCAGTCCGACTCTTTGAGACCCCATGGACTGTAGCCCACCAGGCTTCTCCATCTATGGAATTTTCCAGGCATGAGTACTGGAGTGGGTTGCCATTTCCTTCTCCAGGGGATCTTCCCGACCCAGGGATTGAACCCGGGTCTCCTGCATTGCAGGCAGATGCTTTACCATCTGATAGGTGAAGGTAATGGCACCCCACTCCAGTACTGTTGCCTGGAAAATCCCATGGGCGGAGAAGCCTGGTAGGCTGCAGTCCATGGGGTCGCAAAGAGTTGGACACGACTGAGCAACTTGACTTTCTGAAATGCTAGAGTGGAAAAAGCCTTATTAATGTAGCATAATATAAGCACCAGGGTTTATTTTCAATGACCAGGCCCCTCATTAAGGAGGCAGCCCTGTGGGTGTCCTAAAGGAAGAGCGTTGCTGCTTATTTGCTGCCCCCAACAGCGCAGGTTGCTGAGTACAGCTGGGTGGTGCTGGCTACTAACAGACCACCCTACTGTTTACTCTCTGGGCTTACCTCTGCCTCCAGGCTGGCATCTAGCCTCTCTGCAATCAGTTGTGACAACTCACTAAAAACACTCTTTTGCAAGTCTCATGCAACATGCAGGAGCAACATGAGTTGAAAAGCCTTCCTCTTGCAGTTTCAAAAACAAGGAGGGAAAAATTGAGATTGAATATAGTACGGAAGTGTGGGTGACACCAAACCGCAGATGCGCTGATAGGCTGTGGGGAAGGAAGTGAAAAGTTCACCTTGTCCTTCCCTGTAACAGAGGGCTGTTGGTTTTGTAGAGGTTTGCTTTTTAAAAATCTTTTCATTCAATAAAAACAGCTCGGTAGGACAACATATTATAGCATTCGTGGAAATAAAAACTAGGAACCACATCATACAACGTTCTGCTCCAAACCTGGCCCTGATTTCCCAGGCAGCTCCCAGTTCCTTCTGATTTATGCAGCAGCCGTGGAGGCCCTCGCCCCATCCCAGGTGGAGTCTGGCCTTCAGGGAGGAAGGGAGGAGGTGGTTCAGAGGTATCAGCTGTTTCCCTTGCTTCTGAGCCAAGACCCCGGCCTCAGCTAGAAACTCAACTTTGTCCCCTGTGTCTGCCTTCCGCACCGTGAAAAGTTTCCATCACAAAGGGCTGATTCAGGAAACCAAGGTTAGAAGCAAATGCTCTTATTTGAAAATGGTGAAGGCCAGCCAGGTTTTGGGCTTCCTGCATTGATTGCTCTCCCGGGGCCTGGGACCAGCCCAGCAGGGTGGGGCCCTGCAGCTATGCAGGTCACAGGATGTGAAAGTGGGGACTGAGGTTAGGAAAAAGAATAAAAGGCTAGGACCAGAACACACCCAGCAGAAGGCCATGTGCAGCTCTCCTCTTCAGGGTTTCCTGTGGGTACACTGAGAACATTGTGTTCTGGCTGTGAACTTACCCAGCTGAGCCCGCTCCAGAATCGGCCCCTGGGTCCTAGTGCTGCCTCTCACTAGCCTCAGCCTTCACTCACCTGCACCACACGAAGCCCACTGTGGGACCCCAGGAGGCCACTGCCATTGTGCCCTCCCTACTGCGTGAGGCCCCACGACCAGACTGTGGGCACTGATGTTCCCAATCATCATGAGGCATCCTCAACTTGCTTGGCACTGTCACGTAATAACATCGCATGTTCCTCATGACAAAACAGCCTTCAGATGACAAAACTGAGGCTCTGGGAAACTGGGAGGAACAACCAAAATCAGAAATTAAAGGTTTTTGGACCCAGATGTCCTGACACTGTTGTTCAGTTGCCCAGTCGTGTCAGACTGTTTGCGACCACATGGACTGCAGCATGCCAGGCCTCCCAGGCCCTCACCATCTCCCAAAGTTTGCCCAAATGCATGTCCACTGCATCAGTGATGACATCCAGCCATCTTATCCTCTGACCCCCTTTTCTCCTGTCCTCAATCTTTTCCAGCATCAGGGACTTTTCCAATGAGTTTGCTGTTCACATCAGATGACCAAAATACTGGAACCTCAGCTTCAATCCTTCCAATGAGTATGCAGGGTTGATTTCCTTTAAGATTGACAGGTTTGATCCCCTTGCTGTCCAAGGGACTCTCAGAAGTCTCCTCCAGCACCACAGTTCAAAGGCATCAATTCTTTGACACTCTGCCTTCTTTACTCTCCAGATCTCACAAACACATGTGACCACCGGGAAGTCCATAGCCTTGACTATATGGACTTTTGTTGGCAGAGTAATGTCTTTTACTTGCTGTGCAAACCTGACACTTTAGGTATAAACCAGCACTTCAAATCATTAAAATGAAGTAAGCCTTTACCCTCAAAGTTTCTCTCCAGATGAATTTGAGGAAAAGGTGATTTCCTAACAAATTCTCAAAAACAACTAAAGGCTTAGGCATGTGGTGTAGAACTGTCCAGAGGAGCTTGGAGAGCCCACTGCTGTCTGCCCTGTGCTTCAGCTCCTGAACCTGCCACCAGGAGCCTGGCTTGTTCTGGGCCTGGGTAGGTCTTGAAACTCAGAGGAATATGCTTGACCCCAGCCCAAGGAGCCAAGAATCAATGGGCCAGTAGAGCAGGAAAGGGGTGTTAGGAGGGGGTGGAAGCGCTCTGGTTAGAAGAGACTCTTACAATTTTCAAAGTGAGTTCTGGATTGTCAATTCCAGATGGTGAGCGTCTTTTTCCAAATCATCCTTGTATCCTGTGGGTATGCTGGTCCTTGGTAAACAGTTGCTGAAGACCTGAATGGAAATCTCTCACCAGAAAGAAGGCTGTGCTTGTAGCTATGGAGCAAAGTTATTCCCAACTGCACACTGAGCACCTACTGTGTACTAAGCAAGCACTGATTGATAAAGGGCACACAATTGCTAAAAACAAACATACAAACAAAGGAAAGGCAGCCATGGTGTTGGCCCCTCCTAGAGATCAGAGTCTTCTGGACAGAAACGCATTCAATAAGCAACAACAATTCCAAGGGTCCAGGGTTATCCTAGAGCAAATCCAGAGTGCTGTGGCTGCATGCAGAGCAGGGAGACCTAAGGATGCTGAGGGCCCAGAAAACTCCTTGAGGAAGAACTCTTCAAACTGAGACCCAAAGGGGAGTTAGGAAGGAGGAAGGAGGCTGGGAAAGGGAGCTTCAAGCAGAGGTAAGAGTTCTTGTGAAGACCTGAGCTTAGAGAGCAGATGACTCATTGAAAGAACTGAGAAATGTCTTCTGTCTTCAGAACCCCACCCGTGGGAAATCGAGTTCTCACTTCAGGGCAGAGTCCAGCCGTTGTTACTGTTCATGAGGAAGGAATCCTGTTACGTCCCTGTGGCCTTCCCCCAGGCTCTAGGCTCCAAATCAGAGGAATCCTAGAAGCTGACTGGGATATATCTTGAGTCAGAAAGGCCCTACGAGTGGCCTGAAAGGGCAGGGATTAGTCCAGGCCTGGGGACCCTGAGCTGAGATGCTGCACAAGTCCCTTTCCAGTCTTCAGGATTTACCTGTTCTCGGTAGTCAGCCTGACCCTCAGACCTTACTGGATTAATAAACGACTGCCGTTTCCATCTGGAAAAATATTTCTTCCAATGCTAAGATTCTGGGTTTGAGACCCACGTTCAGTCCTTCCCAGGATTCTTTTGGCAACAGAAGTGCCAAGAAAGGAATGAGTACACTGACCAGCACAGCCAGTCAATGTTTGTTGAATGAATATGTAATTGCTCTCCCTGCAGTCACTCTGGAAGCTCTGATGGATTCTTGCTTCTCTTAGCAGCTGCTCTGATCTCTATCACTTCTAACCCTGTGCAGTCATTATTGCCCACATACTTCACAGACAGACATCAGATTTAGTGGTGAAAATAAATCCTAGATCTTGTCTTTAGGATCCATCCTAGAGGAAAAAGATAAAAGATGACTACAGGAAGCTGAGAGGCAGTGTAAGGAAAGAAGGCAGAGGACTAAGATGGTCAGAGTCTGAAAATCAGTGCACATTCTCACGTAACACTCCCTGTCTTAGAAACCCCAAACCTGCCCAGTGCTCTGGCCCCTCCAGTGAACAGCTAGAACTCACCAGGGCTGGCTTGGAAGAGCTCTGGAAATGAACAAGTGCTCCCTAAGCCACCAATCCCCTGACTGCCCTGAATCAGGCACTATGGTAAGGACAAGAGTTCCCAGCTGGGCACACCCTGAAATGCATTTTCCCTCTCCTGTGGGTTTCCAGGCTAACCCACAGAAGCCTGATTCATCCACAACCGCAATGAAACATAGAATTAATTCCAGCTATACCCTGGGTGAGCTAGGCCATTATAGCAACCAAACCACCACTTACAGCATTATTTTGATGGGAAAATGTGTTCTGAGCTCCAAGCAACCAAATTATAAGTGGGACACAGGCACACCCAGGTTCGAATCCCAGTTTTAACACGTCCTAACCATGCGGTCAGGGGCAAGGCACTATCTTCCCCAGCCTCAGTTTCTTAATTTGTAAAAGAACAATTCCTTTAGGAGGCTGGAGTGCTGACTGAACAGGCCCCTGTGAAAGTGCCCCTTTCCTCTCACAGGCACTTTTGTAGGGAGACTCCAAACACAGTCCCTCTGTTGAGGCTGTACCCAGCGTGCACAGTGGCAGCCCTGCATCCCACTCGGGCTCAGAGCAAGTGTTCACGGGATAAATGAGCTGCTGTCTTAGAAATCACAGAACATTCCTCATCTTTGACCTTCTCCAGGCTTTGATGGGCTTATCTGAGCCAAGAAACTTCTCCTGCCCCAACTCAGCTCCCTCTTTCCCAATCTCTCCAGAAACAGCAGTGTTCTGGTTTCCTTTGCTCCTGATTTCAGTCTGATATCCTTTGCTTTGCCTCCAGAAGGGGCCAGAAGCCCTGACCTTTCACCAGAGCCTGGACGTGTGCCCACAAGAGCAGGCGGGGGTGGGGGTGGGGGCAGAGACCCAGGCCACACCCGCAACCGGCCAGTGGAAGGCCGGCCGACTCCTCCTGCTGCCATCGGTTTTGGCCCCTCCTGCTGTTTGTTTCCAAGCTGCAGCAAGAACGGTCTGTACTCAAAGGATGGTGAGACAGCCAAGGAATCCGTAGGGTCCTAAAGGTCGACCTTCTCCCTTTCCTTGCCCTTGTTCCCAAATGTTCGTTTCCTGGCCTTGGGCTTCTTGTTCCCTACCCACAGTCACAGGCACTGTGGAGGTCAGTCACCTTGAACGAGCCTCTCCTACGCTGCCCCGTGCTTCCACAATCATCTCCACAGCCATCCTTACTTCTCCCCATCTGGAATCACAGAGCTGTCCCAGACCCTCCCTCCCTCTGTCCAGATCTTGTCAGTGCCCCCTTCTCACTGGGTCTCCACTGCAGCAGCTCTACCCCACCTTTGTCTAACCCAAAACCCCATCAGCAGTCCTGCAAGAGCAAAAAAGCCCAAAAATCTCCTGTGAGAGTAATACAAGCTCATGATAAAAATCCAATTTCCAGTGTCTCTACAAAGCAAAATAAAGGTAACCTTAGTTTTTAACCTGAAAAACAAACAAAAAAAGATATGAAGTGAAAAAGTAAAAGCCTCTCCCTCCCCTCTATCCCTCAGAGATAACCTCTGTGGACAGTATCCTAGATGTTTTTTCTGCACATGTAAGTGTGTGTCTGCTGGGGAGTGTCCTCTGTTTTTCTTTCAGAATGAGATGAGAGGATACAAACTGTTCTGCAACTTGTCCTTTTTACCTAACAACATATCTTGGGCATTTTTCCAAAACTGACCTCACTCTTTTTAACACCCACATAATGCTCCATGATTTGGAGCTTATTTAACTGTCTGCCACAGACACTCAAGGTGGTTTTCAGTTTTTTCTATCACTATCTAACTGACTCTCAGCCTCTGGTCTCAAACNAATGACGAAACAAGCCTCATTGTGCAGCCCTCCGTAAATGCAGCATCGACTGCTAAAGAAAAGCTCCCATAATAACCACGTGTGATAATAAAAAGATAAAGAGGCAAATAGGTATGTAGGTCAGCTCAAATATAGCCACCCACTCATTTGACCTAGGTAACCACTTGTGCCAAGTGGGTCCAAAGAGTTTTCTTTGCTCGCCTCCCAAGCTGACCTTCCCTGCTTTTTTATAAGGTTATCTTAAATAAAAGTTCCTTCCTGCACGGGCTGGAGTTGGCCCGGGCAGTTCTGACCTGCAGCCCTACAGGAGCAGGCACTTCTCCGTGCGCTCCTTCCACCGAACAAATCCTGGGGTCAGAGGGCACAAGGGCTCGGCCTCTGCCATGAATTCTTGCACTTAAGTCGGGGTGTAGGGTGGTAACTCACAAACACTCCCCCGCCCACCCTCAAAAGGGTTCTGTGCGTCCCCAGGAGGCCTCCCCTACCCCAACAGAGACGGCTTTGTTAGCAGACCCGGTCGGAGGAGAGTTACAGCCTCGGGGTTTCGAGGGCCTCCTCAGCCTCTCCTCCCTCCCTCCCTCTCGCTCTCTCCGTTCTTCAGCCCTCACCAGAGAGGAGCCTGCCCCTCGCCCTGCCCCCACCCAGCAGCCGAACAGCCGTAGCGCTGAGCTCAGCATCTCCGCAGCCCGGCCGCCTTCCTGTTAGACAGTAGGGAGTCCCCTTCCTTTACCCCCAGTGGGCGGAGCTGTCACTGGCCCCGCCCTCCTCCCCTGTCTCACTTTCCCTCCTCCCCTCCCCTCGTCCCCCACGCACACGTTCTCCAAGTCACGTCCCCGTTCCCCCCAGCACGCACTAGGGGGTCCGTGGAGATGGACACCCCCTCACCAGTCAGCTGCTCAGCATCTGTCACCTCCACTGCCAGGCTCCCCAGAGGGCGCATCTCGGTTGAGGATGGGGGTGGGAGGGGAAAGGAGAGGGAGGAAAGGTCTTCCCTTCCCCCATCCCGCTGGCCCTCACTGCAGACCAAACACAGCTGGGAAGTCAGTTCAGCTCTAGGGAAGTCAATTCAGCTCTTAAGTTCACCTCTTCCCAGAGCAGATCCAGAGGTCTAGATTTGTGTGTGTGTGTTTCTCTGCCTTTGATTTTTAAGTACAAAAAGATTGAGCCATGGCTTCTGGCTTCCTCTGTCAAAGTCTGTCCTTTGTGGGTTACAAGAGGAACAGATGGGGCAGGGAGAGACCCCTCTTGGCGCACCACTTCACAGATGGGCCTTCCTAGAGGAGACCAGAGCTCTTAGGGAGGATGCTGGGATGGGGAAACGTGACACAATCACTGTCACTTCTGGGCTTGAGGTTGTTTGGCTGAAGGTGATCCCTTGGGCGACACTGTGTTTTGCCATTGAGTCAGCACTGCTGGGCCCTGGTGAATTCTGCAGGGGGAGGAAAAGCCTCATCAGATAAAATAAGAGCCAAACCAGCAGAGAAAGTTTTTTGTCAACACCACCACGTCGACTCCAGGTGTTCACTCCACCTGTTCTACACCATGCGTCCCCAGTGTATACTGCCCCCTTTCCCAGCGATGCAGTCTCCTTTGGCTCACTGAGTGTCAGGGGCTTGGAATCAAGGAAATGAGTCTAGATCTGGAGTCCTGGCTCCAGCCTGCTGACTGGCTATGTGACCTTAGGCAAGTGCCTGCATCTATCCAAGCCTGTTTTCTTACCTGTAAAATGACACTGATGAGGCCTGTCCTGTCTACACTACGCAAATAAAAGTTGTTTTATTGACAGAGTTATGAAAATGCTAAAGATATAAGAGTGTTTTTAAAACCATAAGGAGTTCCAGAAAGGTCAAAGATCTTTGTGAGGAGGTGCCCGTGTTGCCAGGTGGAACTGGCAGCTGTTATCACCAGCAAGCCAAGGAGTTCCAGACAAAGACCCAGGATGCAGACCCTGGGTGGTTGCCTTTTTGCACAGACCTGAGTTTTTCAAGCCTTTGGCTACTAAGGCCACTAGAGAGCTGCGATTCTGAGTGAAGTTAAGAAACTTGACAGGAGCAAGGAAGGGGTTACAAGCCTGGGAAAAGAAAGTTCTTGAAGATTGAATAAGGCCCAATTGCTAGGAGAACTCATGAGGCTCCCTGCTCTCCAGCTTGGTTCCTTATCCATAAAGTGGGGAGGGGTTCCTAAAAGAGGCACTTTCCCAGGGGCTGCAGGCCCTAACATTTAAAGATTTTAAGGTTTACTCCACTGACAGAAGAATCCTGACAGTGGAAGACTGACTTCTTTCTCTGCTGAGTATTAATCCAGCCCTGCTCACCTCACCTCAGCTCCTTAGGGTACCCAGAAGGTGGCCGGCCCTCCTGGTCTCTCTTCTCTGTGTGTGTGGCAGCGGGGGTAGAGGGGCTGAGCTGATTTTACTTCCCAGGGAGGCAGCAAGCCCAGATTCAGGCTGTCCCCGGTGTAGCAGCTTCTGATCACCCTGGTCATCCCCCACCCCCACTCCACCCCCCAGCTTGAGGGAACAAAGCTCAACCTAACCCCGCCTCCCCCCTTTGATAAATGGCAATTGGAAACCCTCAAAAAGCAAGCACACTGAAAGGGCTGAACTGGGATGTCTGTTTCTACCTTCTCTGGCAGGCCTCCTCCAGATGGTCCACCACCCTACAGGTCAGGCCTGGGAGTTTTAGAAAAGGAGCTCCATAGGATTTAAATCTTTTTTTTTCTTTGTTATGATCTTTGTGGTGCTTGAATAGGCCTTTGAGACTCTCTAGTTCTGGGTTTTCAAAAGTGGGGTATGAGAATCCCCAGCAGTATATGAAGCCACAGTATAAACGCAGTGAATCTTTTGTTAAAAAGCGTTTTTGTGGGGGCAGGGAAGATTAAGAAATTTAACTATTAAGTCATTTTAAAGTTTGCTACTAAAATTAACACAAATTTCCAAACACAGATAAAATATAAAATAGAATGCAAGATTATATTATTTGTAATAAAAGTAATAAAATAAAATGATACTTGGTAATGAAAATACTGAGTTTCAAAGACATTATGCTTCTGAGGGGCTGCTTCAGGCCACAGCCCAGTACCCTATTCATCTTTAGCAGCCAAATGGCCTGAATTGGGGTCAGCTGACTCCTGTCCCCTCACAGAACCTGAGGTTGCCTCAGAAAGCAGTTTTGGGTACTAACTGGAGAGGGGGGTTGGCGCCTCACCCTCCCTCTACTTCGCTATTTTCTTTTCTCATAAGACTTCAGATGTAGGATGGGAGAGGGATTCTGGGAAGCTGGCCAAAAGCTGACCCCGCAGATGGGATTCCTTCCTGAGAGGCAGTGCAGTGTGTCAGTGAGAAAAGAGACAGTGCCTGGAGTCTGGGTCCCATGGGCAATTCTGGCTGCGTGGGAGATGAGGAGGGGAGCAGTGAGGTCTGATAGGCCGTCAGGACTTTCATCAGTGCAAGGGGTAACCTGAATTCTGGCAGGAGCCTCAGGCTATCCTCTAGCTCCGCCTATGTCATGGTGGTTTAACAAGTCAGCCTTTCTCATGGGGTTCCCTCTGCCCTTTGTCCTGTCCCCAGAGGAAATGGCTTCTTGTGAAACCTGGGAGTCCAGCAGAACTGGCTGTCTGTGAGCTCACCATTGCCACAAGTAGGCCTGCTCTCCAGAGCTGTCTGCCACTTCACCAACCCTGAACCCACCCCCCACCCACAGAGAGGCTTGGGAGCCAACCCAGTGTTCCTTCCAGGGTCTGCCTTTCTTCCTGAGAAGTCAGTCCTCAGTTCTCAGACATCCCAACTAAACAAGAGCATCAGGACCTTTTGTACAAAAGAGTCCCAATCAGACCTACCAAATCAGAATGGGGGTTCGGGAGGTGGGAATCTATGATTTACAAGATCCACAGACGATTCTAATTATCAATCAGGTTTAAAAGCCACTAGTTGATGGAAAGATTACACGACACTTATTCTGGGCCTCAATTTGCTCCTCTGTAGAATGGCATTATGTTCATTCCTCTGGGTGTAAGTAGATAATACAATTCAAAAGCTTCTCTGAAAGGCTGCATAATACAATGTATTGTCAGTATTTCCATTTCAAAAAGTAGCTTCATTTGCAAAAAGATTCCTCACTGAATTTTTAATTATCCCTCCAATAGCACAGTTAAAATCCTACTGTAGTCCTCAGCTGTCAACAGCTTTTCACAGCCCTCCTAGTAAACCAGGTGCACTTATAATCTTGCTATTTTGACCAAGTTGTTTGTTTTTCAAGTAAAAAAGCCACAGAAGTCCTGGGAACACTTCATTGTCCCCACCTCCACCACCGCTCCACCCTCTCCATACCATCCACGCTCTTCCAGCCACCTCCACTCCCCTCAATGACATGTTTCCAAAGGGCTGTGGAGGCGCCCCAAGCAGAGCCACACAGGCATGCTAGCTGGCCTTCAGGGGGTTCCCATCCTGAATTCTGGGGTTCCCAGAACCACACTCCCACCCCAAGATCTGGTTAAACTCCCCAAACCCGACTGGAGCAACTTGCCAGTCTGAGGCCCTGGGAACCTGTGCACAGGACAGAAACCACCACAACAGGGAGGGGCAGGTGGCCAAGGAGTGAGTGCTCATTGACTTTAAATTGCAGGCTGCTGTGGGTCCTACGGGAAGCCAGCAGAGCCTGGGAAGATGCGGAGTGAGTGTCTGCATGGGCAGGGCCTTGGCCACAGAGACTGGGACTTGGGACCTGGTTACCAACTCCAGAGGCCTGAGTCACAGGGGACATGACGCTAGCCCACTGCTGCTGGGAGTTCAGCCATCTCCCTCTCAGGGTCACCTGGCGCAGATTCCATGTTGCACACTGTGTCTGTGTTAGGAGTGCTTTCCCCAGAATACACATGTAAATGCATAGACTTGAATGGTTAACAGTGCCCTCTGGAGTTGTGCACAGGGACATCTGTACTCCCACCAATACAGGACTATAAACTTCAAAAGTAGAAGAGGGTGACTGCTTGGTGAACTCAGGTCTCCTTTGGGATGACCAAGATATTATAGAATGGACAGAGGTGGTGAAGGCACAGCGTTGTGGACACAAAATGCCAGTGACTTGTGCACTTTAAAAAGTTTCATTTGATATGTGAATTTCATCTCAATTAAAAAAAAAATTTTAAGTCTTTTTAAGGCACTCGGAAAGTACAAATTGCTTTAAAAGATTTTCCACAAGTCAGCCCTCTCTGCCAATGTGTGCGTTTCCCACAATGCACCTTGTGCGTTTCCCACGATGCACCTCTCTCCCCAGTTTCCTGGGGTTGCCGACTGTACTCCAACTGAAAGAATTAGGTTACCTTGGAAGCCCCACTGCTAGACCTGAGCAAAGGAAGAAGGGAAATATTCAGATACATCCAACACTTTTGGCAGCACTTGTCAGAAATGGGATAGAAAGGTAGCAAGCAGTTCTTCTGAAGGTCTGCCCCAAAGTCCACCAGATCACAAGAATGTAGATGTAGGCCTGCGGTTCTTAGGAAATCCACCTTCTTGATTTATCCATTAATTCATTTATTCATCCAAGTGTTAGGTAGGTAGAATAGGGAAAAGGAGTCCAAAATGGCGATGGCTAAAAGACAAAGAAGGGGAAAGCCCGAGAAAATAGAACAAAGGAAGGTCCGAGGACCTGAGTGAGGACCTCAGGTAAAACAAACAACACTCCTGGCTGGCCCAATTTACATAGGACAGGCCCAGGGAGAGAAAAACATATAAAAAGAGGAGCCAAAGCTAGCTCCCTCTCCCTCTCCTGCGCGCTGGGGCACCCTTCTCCTCGCATCTTTGGATCTACATGCCCTCATGCCTCGAAGATGGATTTTCCTGCTATCTTCTAAATAAAATAGAGCTGTAACACTGATTTGTCTAAGATCTATAACATGGTCCTTTCGAGACCTGAGAGCTATAACACGGTCTGTCCAAGACCCAAGAGCTGTGACACACCGAGGGGGCTTTAATGTCCATCACTCCAAATCTTTGTTGTGACGAGACAAAGAACCGAGGAACATACACTCACGTGACACAAGGAATATTCACTGAACCTCTACTATGCGCTTTACACTGAAAGTTGAGTAGAACAGGGACTTCCCTGGTGGTCCAAGTGGCTAAGGCTCTGCTCTCCCATACAGGGGGTACAGGTTAGATCCCTGTTCAGGAAACTAAGATTCTGTGTGGCCAAAAAAGAAAAAAGAAAAAAGAAAAAGAGAGAGAGAGAGAGAGAGAGAGAGAGAGAGGGAAGAACACCACCTTTAGGAAGCTCATAGTCCAGTGAGAAAACTAAAGTGGAAACAGTTATTAACAGAGATGTGTATGAGGTGCAAGGAGGACCCGAGGAGGGGCACCAAGGGATGGTGAATTGGATTCACCAGCTGGGGAGGTCTTCTTGGAGGACAGGATGCCAGAGGTGGTCTCAAAATCTGCTAGTGGAAACATGTCCAGGCACGCCTCACCAGCAGCCAGCCTAGGCCTGAGAGGGAGGGAAGCACACCAAATGCAGGGTTCATAGGATCTTTGAAGGCTCTGAAGAGGCCTGGCTCAGAGGCTAGGAGATATAGCTGTCTCCTTCCTGCAAGTACCACCTTTTGGGGTCCCCCTCATCCCATCTGTTTCAGACTGTGAGATGGTAACAATGTCTTTCTAGCCACTGCCGTGGAGAAGGGATCCTGCCCTTCACCTCACAGGATGAACCAAGACCCTTCAACTAGGCCCCTTGGAGGGGTTGTTAAGAAACTCCCCTTTAGATCCAAAGGTTCTCCTAACAGACAACAGTATGGGTGAAGAATGTCAGGGGAGAAGCCATTTTGCCCTCCACCCTCATCCCCCTGCAGCTAGGCCTCCTACTGGGTGGTCTTTTACCCTATAGCCTACTCTCTCCTACTATGGGAAAAACCTTCAAGGTTAAGACTGCCTATCCTTTTTTCATCACTTTTTGAAAAAGAGACTTTAAAGAAACAAAATTATCCAATGCTCATTTAACATAACCCTTTCCGATTATAAAAATCTGTGTTGTTTTTTTTTTAAGCTGTTTTATTAACAAAATGAGACAGTGAAAGAAAAAAGGTGCTTGGCACACAGTATATGGCTCCACAACACACTACTTCCATGATGGCTATTTATTGAATGAATGAATGATTCCTAGTAAACTGACCTTTCTAGAATAGCTCTGGATCCTTTCGCTTACAAAATCTCTATTTTTCGTAGATTAATGTTCCACATTTTTCAGAATGTTTTTTCACGCAGGGAATGGGGGAGAAAGAAGAAAACCACCCTGTCTCTTGCTGTCTCCCCAGTCCAGTCAGCCTGGGAGGAGAGAATGATCCTAATAGATTAATTCCCTGATCTTTATTCTGAGTGACAGAAAGACACACCCATACAGGTCACCCCAACTCTTTTCTTCTCACCTCAGTAAAGGGTAATTTCAAGAGGATGTCACCTCCCCTAGTCCCCCAAGCACTTCACCCAACTGTCACCACCTGGTGTCTTTAAGGCTCCCAGCAAGTTACTGGAGCTTGGAGAATAGGAAGGGCCAGTGTTCAAACCCGACAGCCAAAAGACTATTCTATTTTGCAGCAGTCTTTAAGGTATCTCCTAATCTGAGTCATCTGATTTATTTTTTATCCAAGAATTTGTCTCCAGAGATGGTTCTCTCACCTGCTGAAAGCAGATGGGGTGCAGGGTTTGAATTCTGATCGTTTAGTTTTAAGTCTTGGTTTGCCCGGAAGACTCACGGGTCAGTCTTTTTTTTTTTTTTTTTTTTGGGAGAGGGGTGTGTGGATGGCAGTGGCCTGACTACTCCAGTGGCAAGTGTCTTTGGTCGCACAAGTCTGCCCGGAAGCGAGGCCCGCCAGTCTGATCTGGTTAGGCTCTGGCCCGCCCCGGCACGGGAGTGTCTGATGTAAATTTGGTTTTCTCTTCCATCAGGATTCTGTATCCCAGGTTGATAAATCTCTTAAGTAAATAAAGGTCGAATCTGTCCGAACCTCTTCCCACCGTCAGCAATCTCTGTTAGTTTTCTATATTACCGCCGTCGGGTCACATTTTCTGTGACACCGCCTGAATGACGAAACAGGGGATGGCGATTGCTCTCCGGGGCTTTTTCTGGAGATCTAGGTCCTCGATCCTGATGCAACTCTCCGGGTCTTTTACANGCGGGTGGGTCTGTGTGTCTCTATGATAATGAGAGTCAGTTCCCAGCTCGACAACCAAGCGCTAGGAACCCGGACCCATCAATACTGCTTTAACCACATTTCCCAAACCCTCTTGTAGGCAGCTGGAGGGAGCGGACACTGTTTGGGGACCCTGGCTCCCGCATTAATCCATCCCCTGGGGCTGGAGAGTAATTGGCGGGCGGGCAGGTGGGGCGGCCGGGAAGAGGGAGAGCGGTGCCCAGAGCAGCCCAGTCTTTGGACCCCACCCCCAGTCCTTTCATAAGGCAAGGTTAGCGTGGGGTACGTGTCCGAGAGCCGGCTGGATTAACGTCTGCTCCCCGTGCCGCCGTCCCACGAGTATCCAGCCGGGCACCCAATTGTGCCCATAGCTCGCAGGTTCTCAGAGGCTGGGTGCAACCGTTTTCCCTGCCTGTTGCCCCCTCAAGCTCCCCTGCCTCTTCCCCCGCGCGGCTGCGGCCTACCCCCTCCATCAGAAATACGACCGTATAATAAACAAGTCTTTCCTTGATCCTCCCCTGCCGCGAGCGCCCTCGGGGACCTTGGCAGCTGCAGCCGCCACAGATCCCTTCCAGAAAGGGGGCGTGGCCGCGGCTCGGGAGTCCGTCCCCGAGCGTTCTGGGCTCAGCGGGGGCGGGGCCAGGCGGCTGTCACTGGGCAGGAGAGAACGTTGCGAACGTGCGCCTGAAGCCCATTGGCCGAGGTGGGCCACACTCCCGAGTCTGGATTGGGCCGCCGCGCGGAAGGGGTGTGGCCTCTCTGCACTAGCCCTTATAGGTCTCTCGGCGCTGGTGCTAGGGGCCGCGGCAGGCCTAGGGGGAGGTGCGGGTGGGGAGTAGGGGCAGGTCTGGGCAGAGCTCGCGGCTTGGCACCAGTTCGCGCACTCATTCAAGCGGCAGTACGCACTTGTCCCAGCAGTTCTCGCTGACCGCAGTAACTGGTGAGTGTCCTTTCTGTGTATGCTGATCGCTGAGCCGAGAGGCCTCGGCTGTGGGGGTCTTAGCGCTGTTTGATCTAGCCCCCAGACTGACGCCCAATCTGAACCGCTTTTCTCTTACAGCGTCTTCGGAGCTCCAGCACCCTGAGCTCATCTGCAGACGCCCTGGCGTCCATCCTCGCCATGCCTAGCCTTTGGGATCGCTTCTCGTCGTCCTCTTCGTCCTCGTCCTTGTCCCGAACTCCCACCCCAAATCAGCCGCCGCGCTCAGCGTGGGGGTCGGCGGCCCGAGAAGAAGGACTCGGCCGCTGCGGGAGCCTGGAGAGCTCGGACTGCGAATCCCTGGACAGCAGCAACAGTGGCTTTGGGCTGGAGGAAGGTAAGCGGTAGGCAGGAGCCGGACGCGAGTAGAAGGGCTGGGGAGGTGAGGAAACACCGCGCTAGGAGTCAAAGCCCACCTAGACTTCCTATCCCATCAGAATCCGGATTGCGGAAGGGGGCAAGCAGAGGAGAGGAACTGAGGTATAGGGTACTATCATGAGGCATAAACTGAGGCACGGAGTGGGAAGAAGTGCTGGTTTCTTAACGAAACAGCACTTCCCCCGTTTGGAGCTTCTCTTACCTAATCCTCCCCTATTGCTTTCCCTTGCAGATTCTGCGTACCTGGATGGGGTGTCCCTGCCCGACTTCGAGCTGCTCAGCGATCCCGAGGATGAGCACCTGTGTGCCAGCCTGATGCAGCTGCTGCAGGAGAGCCTGGCCCAGGCCCGACTGGGCTCGCGGCGCCCCGCGCGCCTGCTGATGCCGGGTCAGCTGGTGAGCCAGGTGGGCAAAGAACTACTGCGCCTGGCCTACAGCGAGCCGTGCGGCCTGCGAGGGGCGCTGCTGGACGTCTGCGTGGAGCAGGGCAAGAGCTGCCACAGCGTGGGGCAACTGGCCCTCGACCCCAGCCTGGTGCCCACCTTCCAGCTGACCCTCGTGCTGCGCCTGGACTCACGCCTCTGGCCCAAGATCCAGGGGTTGTTTAGCTCTGCCAACTCTCCCTTCGTCCCTGGCTTCAGCCAGTCCCTGACGCTGAGCACTGGCTTCAGAGTAATCAAGAAGAAACTGTACAGCTCGGAGCAACTTCTCATCGAGGAGTGTTGAACTTGGGCCTGGGGGGCCGAAAATGACCCCATGTCAGAGAACTTTTGGGGTGGGTGTCAAGCAGAGGCTGAGGGACTGGTGCCTGCCCTTAGAAAGCCAACAACAGCCACCTGAGAGTCGAAAAGTAAAGGGGGGGGAACACGGTGTTTCCCTAGGAAGCTCACTGAGGTGTGAGCTGGCAGCTCCCAGCTGCGGGCACACGCTGCCCCTCAGTACTGTAGCATGAAACAAAGGCTTAGGGGCCAACCAGGCTTCTGACGGGATGTGTATGTAGCATGTACCCAGTTATTTTTATTGTTACTGACAGTTAAGACAACAGTGGTGTGACCGAGCCAGGAGAGCAGCTGGGCTGCTCTGGCCTCTGCAAGGGACGTGTGTTTCACCATAGCTGGCCCTGGTGGGAGGGGGGAGGTCATCGAGGTGATTCGTGTATCTCATGGTCTGAAGGGCCCAAATGTTTGGTTCTTTGTTTTTTGTTTTTTTGATCATAGCTTCACTACTGACCTGTTCTAGGCAGCTATCTTACAGACGCATGAATGTAAGAGTAGGAAGGGGTGGGTGTTAGGATCACTTGGGGATCTTTGACACTTGAAGAATAAATACACCTGGGAGCTGTGTGTGGCCCATCCCTGGATGTGTACTAAAGGGTTGAGCTGTGAGGGGATGGGGCTGATTGGGGTGGGGGCTGGAACCCCTCCTCCAGAGGAGTACCATCTGGATCTTCCATCTAGAACTGTTTACATGAAGATACTCGCTGTTCATGAATACACTTGATGTTCAAGTATTAAGACCTATGCAATGTTTTTTACTTTTCTAATAAAAAAAGTTTGTTAGAACACTTGTCTCATTAGTGCCATGAAATAAAAGGGAGGGAGATGGGTGCTGTAGAAGGTGGGTTTCATCACACTCTGGTGCAGCTCTGTGTTTCTCTGTTCCTCAGGAAGGCCCGAGGTCCCCTGCCAGCAGGGTAATGGAGGTATGCAGGCTGAGTGCCCTCTGTGTCAAGAACCCTGGCTTCCTTTGCTCTGCTGGTTGAGGCTACCAAGAAAAAGCCCTGGAAGCTGAGGAGGAAGTCAGACCTCTCAAAGTAGAAAGCTCACCTGACTGCCTTGGGTTAGAAGGGCCTGGCACAAAGGACTGCTGAGCCCAAGGTTCTTACAGGCACTTATAGGACTGCAAAAGACATTTTGTGTGTGTGAAAAAAGGCACAGTTCTATTTGTTCCACAGTCAGGGAAATTACACATTTTATCTCCGGACAAGAAAAGGCTAGGGAGCAGGAGCAAAAGGCATGAAGTTTGAAAAAGACTTAACTTTGTTCAAGCCTCTGACTAGACAAGGAACTTAGGGCTCAGAGAGGGGCAAGACCTCCCAGGCAGGAACAAAACAAAACACAACACACACAGGAGGTGTGGTGAGGGCTTCAGGGGCCAGGGGACTGCAGAACATCTCATGAATGTTCTTGGTGACCTGGACTCATTACACTCTTTGGGCCCCAATTTCCTTATCAGTGAAATTGGGCTTGGGCCAGATGAAGGCCAGGGCCCTTCCCACTCCTCCCTCCCAGCGACTCGGCCAGTCCTCCCACACCAGCCTCTGGAGGGTTGTTATCTCCTTTGTTTCTCTTCCTTGTCTGAGACAGGCCTTGTTTGCCCAACTGTGAAACAGTATTTCTTCCACTGGATTGTAGAGTCAAATCTGTTGGGGCCTGAGTTAAACACAGATCCCCCTGCCCTGGTGGAGATTCTGATTGCATGTGTCTGGGGCAGGGCCTCAGGAATCTGCATTTTCATTCAGGATCTTGACATGGTCTTGAAACTTGGGATGGTCTAGAAGACTCGCGTCTCTAGTGGAATGAAATGACTTGTTCCCCAGGATGAATGAAGTGGTTAGAACTAGATTTGAAAATGGTGGTTAAAAAGTAAAAAGGTGCCCAGAGCAGTTTTAAGAGAGCCCTTACTTCTTGGCACATCTTCCTGATAGCCACCCTGGGAGGGGTGGGTGGGGTGAGGGTTAGTAAAGTTTTACAGATTAGTAAACAGTTTTATAGATGTCTATTTGACATCCAAGTGGAGTAGGTGTTTGGATAAGTGCATCTGGAGCTGGGGGGAGGTCCAGGCTGGAGCAGAAATGTTTACTAACAGAGGCCTAATCCCTAAATGACTATATCTTCTTCTGACCTTGGCTGTCCTTGCCCACTCTCAGCCCCTCAGGGTGGAGCTGAAAATAAGGCAGACTTAGCACTTGGGTGGTGTCTGGGGGCACTCTCCCAGGAACTGAGATCAGGGGCAATGCTCATGGCTGTGCTTCCCTGGCCCCCATAGAGGAAAACAATCATGTCTAGAGAGTCTTATTGGTATTTGGAGGCAAGAGAGGGATAGAGTGATAAGCATTAACCCTCTCCTAGACCAGGAAGCAGCAAGCACCCTCAGATCATTCCTTCTCTTAGCTGGAAGATCAGAGGAAAGCTTGTGTTCCCAAGAAGGCTCAGCTAAAATGCTCTTTCCTGTGGCCAGACTGCCTTTCCTCATTCTCATGATGCTTGAAAATCCCCCCAAATAGGATAGAAAGACCCCCCCACACACACAAGGTTGGGGCTCTTAGACCTCCTATGAGGCCCAAGGGAGCTTTGTCCTAGGTATTGGGCTGTTGAAGAGAAGATGAAGCAGGTTTCTTTGTTGCCAAGACTGAAAGCTAGTAAAGCTTATGAGACTTCCATATAAAATCCAACTTTGAAAAATGCTTTCTGAAATCATTCTGTTTGGCCTATAAAATTTGTATTGATTTTCTTGATATACCTTGAGGCAGGAAGGCCATGAGTGTGGCCTGATACTAGGGCAGGTACTAGTCTAGGCATGGGGACCCTGAGCGGAGATGCTGCACAAGTCACCTCCCACTTCCCTCTGGACCTCAGTTTTCAGGGTTTATGAATTTTCAGTAGTTAGCCTGACACTCAGACCTTTCTGAATTAACTTAAGATTGCAGTTTCCATCTGGAAAAAGGTATATCTGGAGTCCACCACTGGCAGAGGAAGTCAGCGGCTGGGCAAGAGATGGGAGGCCTGAGCTGTGGCAGAGCAGACACCCTGTGATAGAAACCACCTTTGACTGCCTTCCCTTCTTATCTGACTTTCCTCTAATGCTCAAAAGTCATCATCTTAACAATAGTCATGTCAATATATAACCTTAATAAGTTCTTGTAAAAAACATCATATTGGGCTAATGTGCTCAGATAGCATCACTTCTAAGCTGTAGTTTTCTAAGCCCAGTGCATATTGAGCACCCTACATAAGGTTCCTTTAATTCTGCCTCATGTTTCAGAAGGAAATTCGAAGGCTCAGAGCGGCTCAGTGAGCAGGGGTAAGAAGGGAAAAGTGTCTCCTACCTCCTGGGCCTTTGGCTCAATTCACTGAACCCTCCTGGTTCCCCAGCTCAGGTGTCCTGGTCAGCCTCATCCTGCTTTTGCTGCTGGGGCAGCAAGCTGAGGAAACATGAGGCATAGAAATCAGGCCCAATTAATAGATTAATACAGGACTCTATAATTATCCTGAAAGGGGGGCTCTTTATGAAGGAATCACAAATTAGAAAACAGTCCATTAAACCCAGACACATCCATGCAGGGTCCCAGCTGGGGAGTCTCCATCTCAGTCCCAACATCGGGCAGCTGCATGAAAATATCTGTGGCCAAGCAGTACTGATGGCTCCAGAGGGCAGACACTGGTAGATAGATGGTCACTTGATTACTGCATTCATTTAGTCAACCTGCATATAATGAAATGGGGCCGTGGACCTGCAAGACGAAGCCAAAGTAAGTGGGAACCCTTAAAAATCTGATGGTAAAGTCAAAGTTCTCTCTCTCACACACACGGACTCCCACATAATCACACACATACGTTTACAAGCAAAACTGTGAGGCAAAGAAAAACGAGAGAGAGAAAATGGGTATATATTCAATTTTCCCTACTCCTAACTTCCCAGGAAAAAAAATCTAACAAGAAAGATTAAAAGTATACCTATATAAGATAAAACTAATTAAACTGTATGCTAAAAAAAAATTAAATAAATTGTATGATTAAAATGGTGAATTTTATTGAATGTAAATTATACCATATATCTGAATTTTTTAAAAGAATTATGTATATACAAAAATTAAATCAAATTAGATCACAGACCTAAATGGAAGAACTAAACTATAAAATTCTTAGAAGAAAAGATAGAAGTAAATCTACATGATCTTGGAATAGGCAATGACTTCTTAGATATGACACCAAAAATACAAGTTTTAAAAGAGAGGATCAACAAGTTAGACTTTATAAAATTTTTAAATATTTGTGCTTCAAAGGACACTATCAAGAAAGTAGAAAGACAACCCACAAACTGGAAGAAAGTATTTTGCAAATCCTATACATGATAAACAGTTTTCATCTAGAATATATAAAGAACTCATGCAACCTAATTAAAAAAAGAACATAAGATCTGAATAGACCTTTCTTTGAAGAAGATATATGAATGCCCTATAAGCATTTATGAAAAAAAAATTGTTTTAACTACTGGTCATTAGGGAAGTGTAAAATAGGATACTGTTTCATACCACCAGAATGGCTATAATCAAAGACGCAGGCAATACCAAGTATTGGCAAGGATGTGGGAAAACTGGAACCCTCACACATTGCTGGATGGTTTGTAAAATGGTACAGTCATTTTAGAAAAGAGTTTGGTAGTGCCTCATAATGTTAAACATATAGTTACTATATGACACAGCAATTCCAATTCTAAGATATACCCGAGAAATGAAAATGTATGTCCACACAAAAGCAAATGTATGAATCTTCACAGCAGCATTATTCATAATATCAAAGTAGAAACAAACCAAATGTCCATCCACGTGAATGGATAAATAAAACATGGTGTATCCATACAGTGGAAATATTATTTGTCAATTAAAAAAATGCAGTACTAATCCATGCTACCACATTTGATGGTTCTCAAAAATGTCATGCTAAGTGAAAGAAGCAAATCATGACCACATATTGTATGAGTACATTTATATGAAATGTCCAGAAAAAACTAATCATAGAAATAGAAAGTAGATGAGTTGCTTAGGCCTGGGGGACAGAGGAAGATGGGAGTGAATGCTAGTGGATATAGAGTTTCTTTTGGGGGTAATGATAACATTCTAAATTCTGCAACTCTGTGAATATACTAAAACCCATTTAACTGTACATTTTTAACAGGGGAAATCTGCAATTCAGTTGCTATGTTCTGTCTGACTCTGTGACCCCATGGACGACAGCACACCTGTAAATTATATCAATAAAACTTTTTTTTAAGTATACATTTTTCAAATCCATAGAATTGAACACCTAATAAAAGGGTGTATTTTTCTGTATGTAAATTATACATCAATTAAAAGATGTTAACACACATGAAAAAGTACATAAAATGAGCCCTAGAAGTTTTAA
The DNA here is from genome assembly GCA_006410875.1 of Neotragus pygmaeus. Taxonomy (NCBI): domain Eukaryota; kingdom Metazoa; phylum Chordata; class Mammalia; order Artiodactyla; family Bovidae; genus Neotragus; species Neotragus pygmaeus. The sequence goes on along the minus strand of SJYV01038735.1, from coordinate 1,627,819 downwards.
AGCATAAATTATTATAGTGCTATAATTAGGGTTCCATTTAGTGTAAATATAGTAAATTTTTCACTAAGGAAGGCAAAAAGAAGCCATGAGCATTTTAGTTCAATTTTTATTTAGGGTCTGTCTGCCAACAGAATGTCAGCCCTAAAAAAGTGCCTGGCTTCTAGAAAATGCTCAATGCATATATGTCGAAGAAAAGACAAATGGAAAGGACCCTGACATCTCAAACCCACCAACTCCTCGAGAGGCCCATTGAGGCCACTTTCAAATACTTTCTTTTTTATTATGGTAAAATACACATAACGTAACATTTACCATGTTAACCATTTTTAAGTGTACAGTTCAGTAGTGTTCAATATATTCACACTGTTGTGCGACCCATCTCCAGAACCTTTTCATCTTGCAGAACAGACACTTTACACCCATTAAATAACAAGGCGTCACCTCCTACCCCATTCTACTTCGTGTCTCTGAATTTGATGTCTCTAGATACATCACATAAGTGAAGTCATACACTATTTGTCTTACTCTGCCTGGCTTGCTTCACTCAGCACAAAGTCTACAAGTTTCAGTTATATAATAGCAAATGTCATAATTTCCTTCCTTTTTAAGGCTGAATAATATTGCACTATATTGATATACCACATTTTTCTTATCCTTTCATCTGTCAAAGGACATTTGTGTTTTCCACTGGCTATTGTGAATGATGCTGCTATGAGCATTGGTATACAAATATCTCTTTGAGACTGTGCTTTTATTTTGGGGGGGATATATACTCAGAAGTGGAACTGCTGGAACATACAATAATTCTAGTTCTAATTTTTTGAGGAATCACAATACTGTTTTCTATATCATTTTCCCCATTTTAAATTCCTACCAACAGTGCACAACACTTCCAAGCACTTTTATGCCTCTCCACATCTTCATTCAGGTCCAAATTGTCGCCACAGTCAAGCCCACTGCACCCATGCCCACAGGTGGTAAGTGGTAAAGGGCTGAATGAGGGTGATGAATCTGCAGGAATTTGGAGACAGAGTGAGCACAGGGTCCCAGAGTGGGAAGGATGAGATTTCAGCTCTGAAAATGTGAAGGCAGCTTTTCTCATTCTCTCTCCTGGGCCGCCTATCACCACATTCCCATTCCCTCAGAGGGGAGAGGGTAATCTGAGGCATGAGGACAGAGCAGTAGAGTTGATTTGGGCTGGCACATCTCAGAGGACAGGAGAGGGACCTGGGCCCCAGGAGAGAAACGGCTGAGGGCTGGAGAATCTGCCTCCAGCCAATTCTCAGCCTTCAAAAATGTTGACTTTTACTATCATTCATTGAGTGAATACATAACAAGCCTGTGACTTCAGTAACAATGTTAAGTGAATATGTACTTTACTCACCAAATTTGCATCTATGGACATTTAAAAAAGCAGCAGGACGAATATGGGGCAGACATGCTGTAGACCTACAGACAACACTAGGCAAACCTTGCTGGAATCTGCCAGCCCCTGGTGAAAACATCAAACCCTTTCAAGGCCCTCCCTACCCCACCCCCAGAAGTCTGAAGCGGGCAGAATGGGAACTGCACGCTCCTCCACTGGGCTAGAGAAACGGCAGGCTTAGGGTTAAATTTAAACTTACATCTTTAGCTCACTTCCCTGGTGGCTCAGACAGTAAAGTATCTGCCTATACGGGAGACCAGGGTTCAATCCCTGGGTTTCGGAAGATCTCCTGGAGAAGGAAATGGCAACCCACCTCCGGTATTCTTGTCTGGAAAATCCCATAGACGGAGGAACCTGGTAGGCTACAGTCCATGGGGTCACAAAGGGTCTTACACGATTAAGCCACTTCATTTCACTTTATTCTTACATCTTTAGCTCACTTAACATATCACCAGTCCTGTGAAGTAGGTCCTGTTATTATTATTCCCGTTTTACCGATGAGGAAACCCAGGAACGTGGGCCAATGGAAGGAGCTTAAACTGGAGAGAGGAAATCTGCAGTCTAGCATGCTTTTGCCCCTGACCTTGTCTCTTTATCTTTGAACTGAGGAGGTGGGCCTGGATGATACCAAGAGATCTTGGCGGCAGAGCTCAGCGGCCAGCTGGGGCTCTGCAGCTTTCCCCGAGCCCCGCACTATCGCTGCTCCCTGGGTTCAAGCNTGTGGGACCTTGTGACATCAGCATGGGGGAAAGAGGTAGAGTTAGCTGCGGGCATCCATCCCTCATCTCTTCCAGTGCTTCTTTGGAGAAATATTTCTTCCTCCCTCCTTTTCAGCTCATTGGAACAGGTGAGGCTGCTGGCATGGGACCTGTGACCAGACCCATCAGACAGCACTGAATCTTCCTGGGCAGGGTTTTTAATTCGTGTGCTCATGTGACCACTAGTTGTCTAATTAAAGTACATCCTGGGACGTGTCATGATTACTAAGAAGAGATCCTTTTCTACCGACCTAGAATTTGGGGTGATAATGAACCTGGAGCTGTAGAAGACCACTGACGGCAGAGTGGAAAGATTCAGCCTTTATGATGTGTTTGAGCTTCCAGATCAAACCATGCCTCAACTTTGTTTCCCAAGTCAGTAAATTCTCTTCTTGGCATAAACCAGTTTGAGTCAGGTTTTTCTGTCACTTGCATCAGAAAGAGTCTGAAATTTACATGGTGAACTTTCTTAACCTCTCTGTAAATTTCAGTTTCCTCTTCTACAAAAAGGGAATGATAAAAGCATTTTTCAGAAGAAAGGAAGGGTTTTTCTAGGGTGATTCAAAGGGTTGATCAGAGTCCAACACTTACCACAGACTGTGACATATGTTAGCCACCTAGTAGCAACTCTGGTGTTCCATGTGTACTGTGCTAAGTCACTTTAGTCGTGTCCAGCTCTTGGCGAGCCCATGGACTATAGCCTGCCAGATTTCTCTGTCCATAAAATCCTTCAGGCAAGAATATTCGAGTGGGTTGCCATGCCTCCAGGGGATCTTCCCAACCAAGGGATCAAACCCATGTCCCTTACATCTCCTGCACTGGCAGGGGTTTTCTTTACCAGTATCGCCACCTGGGAAGTCCTAGGTGTTCCGTTCAGTTCAGTTCAGTGGCTCAGTCGTGTCCGACTCTGTGACCCCATGAATCGCAGCACACCAGCCCTCTGGGTCTATCACCAACTCCTGAAGTTTACCCAAACTCATGCCCATCGAGTCGGTGATGCCATCCAGCCATCTCATCCTCTGTCGTGCCCCTTCTCCTCTTGCCTCCAATCCCTCCCAGCATCAAGGCCTTTTCTAATGAGTCAACCCTTCGCATGAGGTGGCCAAAGTATTGGAGTTTTCAGCTTTAGCATCAGTCCTTCCAATGAACACCCAGGACTGATCTCCTTTAGGATGGACTAGTTGGATCTCTTTGCAGTCCAAGGGACTCTCAAGGGTCTTCTCCAGCACCACAGTTCAAAAGCATCACTTCTTCGGCACTCAGCTTTCTTCACAGTTCAACTCTCACATCCATACATGACCACTGGAAAAACCATAGCCTTGACTAGAGGGACCTTTGTTGGCAAAGTAATGTCTCTGCTTTTGAATATGCTATCTAGGTTGGTCATAACTTTCCTTCCAAGGAGTAAGCATAAGTGTTAACAAATCTGGCCCTGGGACGTGAACTGCAAGAGCACCTGGGAAAAAGCCTCTTCATGTAACTGAGGGGTCCCAGGAAACTGGGGAGTAGGGGTGGGGTGGAGGAACACTCTTCAGGAGGACTGCTTTTCCATCCAGATCACAAGTGGCACCAGGAAAAGCTCTAGTGGGTGTTATGATTATTTTTCCACTCCTCACAATAAAGCCCATTTTACAGATGAAAAATGTGAGGCTCGGAGATTAGCTACAATCTAAGTAAGATTAACTCCACAACCCACTCTGCTGGCTCAGCCCCTCCCCTGGAGCACATCAGTGCGGTCCCATGGTGGGGCCACCTCTTGCCAAGTCTCAATCCCAGCTAGGCTAAATTAATAAATGGCTCTGTTATTGTTAAATGAAGGCTTCCATTAGTAATTCTAGGCGGATTTGAAAAGGGCAACAAGTTATAAGCACTCTCTCCCTCCCTCCTCAAGGGTGGCTTTATCTTTAACCCACACTGCACAGGGAACTTCAATGAAATCTACCGGTTTCCCCTTTCTGATCTTAAGTAGTAGAGAGGCTGTCACCAGTCAGAGGCGGCTTACCCCCCAGAGAGAGCCTGACGCAGTTTTGCTAAAGGAAACCACGCAAGCCTCAAGGCTTGGCACGACCCTTCCTTCCGGACAGGCCAGGATGCCTGGGGGTGGGGGTGGGAACGGCACCTTCCACTTCCCTCCAGATAACTGCCAGATCATTTTCACGTCTGGGGACTGAGCTCCCCTTCGGCTTCTCCCACGGAGCCTCCTTGAGCCTCAGTTTCCTCACCCGTAAAACGGCACCCACCTATTTCAGGGTCGTTTTGAGGGCATCACGGAGAGAAAAGTCCTGTAATGTTGCACAACTTCATGAGTGTTGGAATCCTTCCCCAAAACGGAGAGAGGAAGGCACAGGACAGAGAGGGGATTCAAACCCGGGTCTTTGTGTGACTGCAAGCCCAGACCCTTACCTCCAGGAACGTTTACCGCTTTTACGAGTGAGATTCTCCCCACCCTCTTCCTTAATACTTTTCCTCCTCAGCCTCCTACCCCTCCCCGCCTCCGCCTGGCAGCCCTCGGGGACCTCCCAGCCTCAGCCTCACGGAGCCAGACCTCCCCGGCCTGAACTGTTGAAAAGAAAAACTGTTTCCTCCCCTGTCCATTCACCTAGCTCGGCCTGAGAAACGTCCAACGAGATGCTCCCCTACCCCCACCCTCACCCACGACTCTTGGACACACCTCCACTGTAGCCAGGATAGGTGCGATCATGTGTCCCTGGGTCTCCCTGCCTGATAGGAAGCGAGACTCACCGCTCTAATCCCCGCCCCCAACTCACTCTGCTTGCTTCTGGTTGGTGCTTTTTGATGGCAGAGGCGGGATCTCAACCTCAGGAGCCAATGAAGAGGCTCACAGGAGTGCTTCTAGTTGTCACGGCAACTGGGAGCTACATCTTACTACCTCCATTCCACCGAGACTGCTCTTCCCAGGAGCAGCCAGGTCACACTCCAGGGGCCCCAGTTCTACCTTAGAACAAGGATGGGGTCAAAGTTGAGGGGCAGTTAGGGCCCAAGCCCTTCTTAAATGCTACCAGTGTAGATGAAAAAGAAGACTGCCTAGAGGCAGAACACTATGGGTAGGCTTCTGTTAGAAGGGACAAGGAAACCCAATTTTCTGTACTGGAAGTGGCCATAGCCCTGGAGGGGCAGGGCATGAGGCTGGGCAGTGTAGGTACAAATAAGTGTAGCAGGTGCCTAGCAAGCAGTTAGGGCCTCTGAGCCAAGGCTCACCCGGGGCAGGGTGGGGGACCAAGATGAGCAACCACAGCTGAACTATGGGTCTCACAGTCCCTCAGTTCTAGGCAGGAAGAGAGAACCAAGGTCACCAAGGCCATTCCCTTCCCTCCAGGCAGCTTTACTCCATCTTCAGTATAGTCATGTCCGGTCTTGGGCATTCATTAACCTTGAACTCTCCCTGGGAAAGAGGAAGGTGACCAGGTTCATTGTCCCCATTTTACAGATGAGAAAACCGATGCCTACCTGGTAAAGTATCTCACCCTTGGGCCCTGGGGCCTGGCACTGGGCCCAAGCAGGGCTCTCTAGGCCTTTAATTCCCTGGCGTGGTGGCTTGTCTAAGGAAGCCCCATGCCACAGTGTTGACACTGTCCACCCTTGCTGATGACACAGGGATGCTGGGGCCACCTGAACCCCATATTTAACAAGGCAGGTGAACCAGGACAGAAAGCCCTGCCCCTGCCTCTGATGGCTCTGGGTGGGGGTACAGCAAGACAGCCTTGTTATCCTATGAGTGAGTCCAGTAGATCACTCCATACTCCCCATCTCAAGAAGCCCACAATCTAGATTGTAAATTGGTGTAGCCACTATGGAAAATAGTATGGAGAGTCCTTTAAAAACTAAAAATAGAGTCCCGTCCGATCCAGCAGTTCTGCTCCTGGGCCTATATCTGCAGGAAACTCTAATTTGAAAAGATGCATGCACCCCAGTGTTTCTAGTAGCACTGTTAACAATAGCCAAGACAAAGAAGCAACTCAATTTCCATCAACAGAAGACAGGTTAAAGAAGACACGTTATGTCAACACAATGGAATACTGCTCAACCGTTAAAAAGAATGAAGTAATGCCACTCGCAGCAACGTAGATGGGCCTAGAGATGATCACACCAAGTGAAGTAACTCAGAAGGAGAAAGACAGATATCACATGATATCACTTATAGGTAGAGTCTAAAAACATGATACAAAGGAACTTATCTACAAAATAGAAATAGACCCACAGGTGGTGCCTAGCGCTAAAGAACCTACCTGCCAATGCAGGAGATGTAGGAGACACAGGTTCAATCCCTGGGTTGGGAAGATCCCCTGAAGGAGGACACGGTAACCCACTCCAGTCTTCTTGCCTAGAGATTCCATGGACAGAGCAGCCTGGTGGGCTACAGACCATGTTGTCACAAAGAGTCAGACATGACTGAAGTGACTTAACATGCATGCAGGAACATAGAAAATAAATTTATGGTTACCAAAGGGGAAAGGGTGGGGAGGGATAAATTAGAAATTCAGGACTAGCAGATAAAAACTACTGTATTTAAAATACATAAACAACAAGGTCCTATTGTATAGCACGGGGAATGTATTCAAAATCCTGTAATAAACCACAGTGGGAAAGAAAATGAAAAAGAATAAGTATATAGATGTATGTATGTGTAACTGAGTCTCTTTGCTGTACATCAGAAACTAAGTCAACATTGTAAATCAATTCTACTTCAATAAAAAAGAAGAATCCACAGCCTAACTAGGAGACAGACCTGCCAATGACCACACAGTGTGATAAATGCTGATAAATGCAGGGAGAACATGAACAGAACACAAAGGGCTCACAAGAGAAGGGGTGCCTGAACCTGCCCAGCAAAGCTAGGGGTGACCCTTCAGAGGCCACAAGACATGTATGTAGGCCTTTGCCAGGCAGACAAGCAAAGGAAGGGAGTGCCAGGCAGAGGGAAGAGCACCTGTAAAGACCAAGAGGCCTGCCAAGCCTGGCACACCAGGGGAACTACAAGTCCCGAGGGAAACTGCAGCAGGACCTAGTCCGTGGAGTGAACGCACAGGACAAGACTGTATGCCCTGCAGCTGGGTGTTTCAATCTCTTCATGAGCCAGCAGGAACCCACGTTTGCTTGGCTCCAAATGGTAGATTCATAGACCCCTACGAACCACTTCTGAAAATCCCACTTTGAGAAATGTTGGATTAGAAGCTAAAACCACTGTCAACTATGGCTATAGGCCAACAGCAAGGATGAAATTCACAGAGTGAGAGAAAGAGGTCAGGGTCAAGAAAGAGTCATCCTATATGACCCACTTATATCAAGTTCGGAGAAGTCAGGATAGTGGTTACCTCTGGGGGATGTGGAAGATTTTAAGGAGGGTGTCCAGAGGGCAGTAATAATATTGTGTTTCTTGATCTGAGTGTTGATTTCACAGATGTGTTCTTTGTGAAAATTCATCCAGCTCTATACTTAAGCTTTCTATGAACATCAGTGCAAATGTAGACATTAAAACTTTGTGATTCCATAATCAGCTGTGAGCCAGGTATCCAGATGATATAGAATATGTTTATATTCATTTTTTATATTACTACCGAATGAAAACACAAACTTTCACAGAGAGCTCTCAAACTCCAGAGAACTCGTCTACAGAGCCCAGGCTTTGAGGAACCCCAGCTCAAGAGGAAGCATAACAATGCTCAGTTCTAGGTTTAGGGGATGGAAGATAAATGAGGGGCCTGGAGCTTCTTCCCAAACTCCTGGAGAGGTGGGTCTCCCTGGCTTGGCTGTGAGCCCCTGAAAGGCAGGGGCCTCATTTGCTCACTGTGTCCCTGGTGCTCAGAGAGGGATCTGGCACCCAGTGGGTCTCAGAGGACCTTTTCTGCCAGGGCCTCTTTGGCCAACCCCACGTGGAGCATGGAAGAGATCTCTTTGGGAAGCTGTGGTTTCCCAGGCACTGGCTGAGTTCCACACCACAGGCTCGCAACCATGGGTGGGCGATGCTGCAGCAGGGATTCCAGGGTGGGGCTGGTATTGTTCCATTCTCCCCAGAGGAGAGAGCTGCATGCAGAGAGGGCTCTGAGCTCTTGGGGATCATGATTATGGGCAGGAAATCCCAACCCTGCCTGCCCACCAGCCTTGCTGGAATTGGCAACAACCCAGCTCTGGGGAAGACAAACTGTTCCAGAACCAGAGAGGGCTGCATCTGTGGGCAGGATGCTTAACAGCCGCTCAACAGGTGTCTCCTCCTGTCCCAGGGGACTTCCCTCCCCAGCTCAGCCTCTCTTGCCCACTCTGAAGAACCAACCTCCCCCTCCCACATCCCGTCTGTCTCTACTCAGCCGGCATTTTCCAAACCACCTTTACAATTTCTGCCCTAACCCTGTGCTACCCAGAGCATCGTTTACTTAATAGTTTTCTTTAAAACCATGTTCAGTTGTTGTCTTAACTTGCCCTTGTTAAATATTTGTGAAATCCTGGATTTGATGTGCCAGGTTTTTTTCTAACACACATTAAATTTTCATTTAAAATACCTGTTCTTGTATCACCTAAAACTACCCTGTGTACCTTCACAATGGAAACAATTTTGTACAATGGTTCAGCCAGGATGGTGGTTATTATCATTAATAATAATAATTATAGCCTCATGTTAGCAGCAAGCGGTATGCCTCTTCCACACACTTGCATTCAGTCTCATTCAGTCCTCTCGGTTCCTACACTATGCACATCATTGGCCCCATTTTACAGGTGAGGAAACTAAAGCTCAAAGAGTAGTAGCGATTTGCTTAGGGTCACACAGACAGGACTTTGGTCCTGATTCAAGGCTCTAGGGCTCCCGACCTAGGAGGAGGCAGGGAAGCAAGAGGCATTTTCCTGTCTCCAGCCAGACTCACAAGAGCCATAGGATGGCATCCCATGGCAGAGAGAGTTTTGATTAGACATGAGGAAGGACTTCCTGGCTAGAAATGTTTAGGCATGAGAATGATTGGCGGAGGAGGGAAACTAGGAGTCCTCAAAATAAGATAAAGGCCCAACTGGGATCATGCCAGTGCTGCCTAGAGGCAGGAGAATGGACTGAATGACCTCTCAAAGCCTCATCCAAGCCCAAAGATTGGGTGCACCCTGCCATCAAGGCAGCCTTCCTTGCCGTTTCCCCAAAGTGTCTATTAGAGACGGCAAGGCATGTGGAGGCTCCCACTTAAAGGAACTGGGAACCTCTCATCTTGGCCCTGCCCCTGTGAAGGAGTGTCAGGAACAGCAGGCCAGGGTGGCAAGGCATTATTAGCTCACCCTCTTCCCTTCCCACCACTCTGGCAGCTCCTGGAGCTCATCTCCGAGGTCTGGAGTCGAAGGCCTGGCTGCCCTCGGAACCACTGGGGCTGCTGGGCCACCCTGGGCCACCTGAGCCAGGGAACCTGCATTTCTCCCATCCTCTCCAGGGGATCCTTTTCAAGACTCCCTGATCTGAAAAGTTAGACACATACTGACTTAAGGTGCTGCCTCTCCAATAATGAATTTTTTTTTAAGTCAAAGTATTTATTTCTCAAAACAAAGTGGGTATTATCTTCCTTTCTAATTAGACAAATCATATATGCCCAGTGATTTGAAAACAGTATAAAAATGAATGCAAAATTACCCACATTTCTATCATCTAGAAAACAATGGCCTTTGCCAGGCAGAAGAGAAAGGGAAGGGAACCCCAGGCAGAGGGCACAGGATCTGAATAGACTAAGAGGCCGGGCGAGCCTGGTACATCAGGGGGACTACAAGGCAGGAGGGAGACTGCGGCAGGACCTAGGCTGTGGCATGAATGCCCTGGACAAGACTGCATGCCCTGCAGGTGGGTATTTCAATCCCTTTATGAGCCAGCAGGCACCCCAACTGTAGCCATAAGATCCCTGAGGGCAGCTATTGGAGCTTCAGGGGTCTTCACAGCCCCTGGGTTTTGCCCAGTGCAGCGCTGCACACAGAGCAGGTGGTTAGGGTCCATCCACATGGCGAGGCCTTGTGTGAGGCCCTGACAAGAGGAGAGGTCGGAGTTCTGAAGGAGGCAGCTCTAAGGCCCTCTGGGGAGTTTGCAAGGCATCCAGGAGGAGGTGAGGAATATCTAGGGTCGCGGAGATAGCTTATAGCTCAGCTAATGGAGAGGGAGCAGGTGAACAGGGCATTCTGACGGGAGGACCTGCCCAGGGAGTGATGGGGTGTGGGCTGAGCCCCGGGAAGTCTTGCATGCGGTGACTCCCAGGCTGATGCTGGCAGGCTTACACCAGCATCTGCCAGGAGGTGAGGGTGAGATTCAGGTGCTCCAATTACAGTCATAACCCGGGATGGTCTTGGGGGTGACCCCTTTTCCAAGAAGCTGACTTTTGAGGAATTTGCTTGGCCATGGAAATCATGACATGTTTCCAATGGCCTCAGCTGTTGATTAAACCTCCATCCGTGCTACTACCAACCCAGGAAGAACCCTCTCTTCCTCACAGCGTGTTCCCCGCTCCTGTTTTTCATGCTTATGGGCAGGTGGCTCGTAGAGGGATCCGCACCCAGTGAGGTCAGCTGAGAAAACAAGAGTCACCATCCTGCTGCCCCTCATTCTAGGAGCTGCAGGCTTGGGCCACCGTCACCCCTGGGCACACACCCCCTCCTCCCGCCCCTGGTGCTCCTCTGTCCTGCTCCAGCCTTGCGCCTGCCCAAACTGTTGTTTATCAACACAGACCAGAACGTTCCGCTGCCAGCAGAAACACACATGGCGACGGCCCTGCCACCACACACCCTGCCGTCAACACACTCCCACGCGCTGCTGGCCACCGTCAAAGCTGCGCTCTCACACGCATTCTCACCCACTCCTGCCAACACAGCTGCTCCCCGCTGCTTGGAATCGGGCTCACACACGCGTTCGCTGAGAGCTTTTCTCCTGTGTACTCAAGGCTCACACTTGTAAACAAGGCCAGCATACACTCTGCCCCCTGACCTGGGGTTTCAGTCTCATCACTGGCGACTGTGTGACCCTGGGCAATGGACTTAACATCTCTGGGCATCTGACGCCTCATCTATAAAATGGGGATAATAATCACCTTCTAGGTGTTTTCCGAAGGCTGGTGGGGCGGGGGGCGCTGGGCGAGAGAGCAGGCATCCAGGAAGTGCTAGATCAGCGGGAGCTCTGATGCTGGTGCTGACAAGCGTCGTGTGTCCTCTTTGGAATCTGGCCACTGGCTTTCCTTTCCCACGCCTGACTGCTGGCCTCACCTCGTGGTCACACCTTCCTGGCCCTGTGACCTCAAGCGAGGCATATCACCTATCCGCTTCTCATGTCCCTAGCTGGTGAAATGGGTTTAATAACTGCCTGGCTGGGCCCAGAGACATGCTGTGAGGGGCACAGGGAACTGGTCACCGTTGTGCTTAGAAGCCCATCAGTCCTGGCCACAGCTGCAGGGTGTTGTGGGTGAATGGGATTGGAACGGGGCAACAGCCACACATGGGCATTTTCAACCTCCTGCCATCTCCCCCTCATCTCCTCCTCAACCCTCAAGCTGAGGCAGTGTTTCTATTTTGGCTGTGCCGTGGGGCTGCAGTCCACCCAAAGAGGCCACGGTGGCCCATCTCTGCAGCACCCGGGGCCTTGCTGAGTTGCCCCCACCCACTCCTTCCTTAAGGCACAGCGGCTCTTCCCAGCAGGATCAGTGCAGCGCTGAGCCCGCCAGCTTACCCATCTCCTCCTGCTTTCTCGCTCGCCCTAAGGCCAAGGGTCCCCGGTCTTCTCCCCGAGTTCCCCTCCACCCTGCCATCTTCTCCAGGAGTCTGTCTTTCCTTCTCCTTGGCCAGAGAACCTGCTCTAGATTTTTCTATTCTGGGGAACAGGGGTATGCAGAGGGATAGAAAACAAATGTGACTTAAGAACTGAGATAAATCTGGGCTGAGCAGGAGGGTGTGCGTTATGGAGAAGGAGGCTCTGCAGTGGGTGGAGCGGCAATTCAGGCCAGGTGGGTGAGCTGGGCTTCTCCCCACGCTGCAGCAACGTACCTTCCTGCCTCTTGATGCAAACAGGTGAACTTGCTGGAGGGCAGATCCTGGCCTGGTCCCTGTTCAAAGGTTGTGGCTTCTCCATTTGACTGTGAGAGACTCTCAAGCTCTGGCCACCACTGGGAGGCCACTGGAGATCCGTTGGCTCAGGGGAACCATGGTAACCAGGCTGCCTCTGTCATTTGCGGCACTGGAAAGAACACAGATGGAAACCCATATACTACATGTATCGATATCCAACATGTGTAAGTCAAGCTAAGAAGCTGTCAAAATATTATACCTTCAGAATGACCTGAAAAGCCAAGTTTGAATTTAGAATTCTTGGATTCTTCAGGGTCCCTCCAGAACACAAGGAGGGACACGAGAGAGCTGGGTGGGTTGGTAACCACTGTGCAAGTGGAGCTCTAGAGCAGTGGCTGATTGGGCAAAAACATAAGCTATGTTTCAATCCAATCAGTCCCTTCTGTTTTTCACTTCCTCCCAGGCCACTGTGGCCAAAAGAATTAGAAGGCAGTAGGCACAGTGGTGGTTATTACCTTCACTCAAATCCCAGGGCTGCCAAAACCGAGGCTCAATTAATCTTTTTAGTCTTTTTGAGGCTCAATTTCCCCATTTGTAAAATGGGACTAATGATACCTCCCTGATAAAGTTATTGTAATTACTAAAAGAGATAAGCCTTGTAAAGCCCTTAGCATGGTCCTGGAACATAATAATTGCTCACTAAGCTGTGAGCTATTATAATTTCTCCACATACGTGCAATGATAGTATCAGAGCAGGAAGCAGTCTGCCTGTCTCTTTATTGCGCACATGATGAAACAGGTCACTCAGCTAAGCAGAAGCAGATATGGAACTAGGGTTTCCAACTTTCCCACGGTCTTGGGTTTTTCCCTAGCTAAAAATAAAAAAATGGTGGCCCAATAATGTGAATGTCTTTAATTCACTGCATACTTTAAAAATGGTTAATATAGCAAATTGTATGGTATGTTCATTTTACTACTGTGTTAGTTGATTAGGGCTGCCATAACAAACCATCGCAAACCAGGTGGCCTAAACAACAGCGATGTCCTGTCTCACAGTTTTGGAGGCTAGAAATCTGAAATAAAGGTCTCAGTGACGCTGACACCCGACGGTTCTGAAGAAGAATCTAGTCCATGCTTCACTCCTAGCTTCTGATGGTTTGCAGGCAAGCTCTGGCATTCCTTGGCTTGTAGAAGCAGTACTCCCGTCTCTGCCTTTATCTTCACAAATTGTTCTCTCTGTGTGTATGTGGCTCTCTCCGTATGCCCAAATTTCCCCTTTTTATAAGGGCACCAGTCAGATTGGATAGAATCCACCCTGTTGACCTCATCTTAACTAAAGACATCTGCAATGATCCTATTCTTGAATAAGTTCACATTCTGAGGTACGGAGGATGAAGACTTCAACATAGGAGTTTTGTGGGGGACACAATTCAGCCCATAAAAAACATAGTGAAAAATTACGGCTACCCTGCATGCCGTGTCAGACTGCAGGCAGGGGGAAAACACCTCTGGTGATGTTTCAGGGCCATGCTCATAGCAAGGCTTCAAAAACGTGTTTCCTGATTTGTGTTAAATCTGGTGCCAATAAACTAAAAGGGCTGGAATCTCCCATTTTCCACAATGAGTCCTCCACTGGCCATGAACTAAAAGGATTTTTAACGACCAGTACTGTTTCCAGACAAGTACTTAATAAACTCTTTAAAAATAATTGGTTCTCTGTGGTTGGCTCAACTCTGCAATCCTGGATGCCATCTTGTGTCTACTATTTCTGTCCTCAGAGAAGAGGTAAAATTCAGCTAGAGCAGGCGGAATTACACACTGTCTTGTTTTGCACGTGGATAGCTTATTTTATTTAAATTTTTTCCCTTTAAGATTTTAGGGAGAAAGTCTTCACACAAATAGAAATCCTGCAAAAATGGCACAATAGACACCTATGTACCTTCCACTTAAATGCAACGATTATTAACCTTTTGCAGGATTTGCTTTATCTATAGCAAGTTTTTTTGGTGAACCACTTGAAGTCGCTGGCATCATGATATTTTAGCCTCAAATATTTAAGCATGAATTTCCTAGGAATGAGGGCTTCCCTGGTATCTCAGCTGGTAAATAATCTGCCTGCAATGCAGGAGACACCAGTTTGATTCCTGGGTTGGGAAGATCTGGGGGAGAAGTGATAGGCTACCCACTCAAGTATTCCTGGGATTCCCTGGTGGCTCAGAGGGTAAAGAATCCACCTGCAATGTGAGTAGACCTGGGTTCAGTCCCTGGGTTGGGAGGATCCCCTGGAGAAGGGAACGGCTACCCGCTCCAGTATTCTTGCCTGGAGGATTTCATGGACAGAGGGGCCTGGCGGGCTTACAGTCCATGGGGTCGCAAGCAGGACATGACTGAGCGATTTTAACTTTCCCTAGGAACAGGCTGTTTTCCTATATAAGTACATAGAGAAAACCAGTTGTTCCCTAGTATCATCTCATATCCAGTCCATACTCAAATTTGACAAGGCTGATTTTTCAAAAATTCTGAATCTGATGAATTTCAAATCTGTAAAGTTTAGGGTCTTGACAGTATGACCGGTGTAATGGGAAATTTTGGAGCTCTTGAAAATTAACTTAGTATCTAGAACTCTTTGACCCGTACCACACTGACGTTCCCTTTCGTCATTTCCTTTCTTTAGTGAGCCAGCTCTCTGAAAGCCCAAATGCATGATTGGGGTGGGGTGCTCCTGGAATTCCTTTTATTCTAAGACTGAGACTAATTCTAAGACTTACTCTTAGCCTTAGGAGCACCTGAAGGAAGGCCTCCTGGCCTGGGGGCCTGCTACACTTGCCTGGGAGCCCCCTGCGGGCAGTCGCAAAGACTGGATTGGGGGTGCAGGGACGCAGGCTCCACCAGACCTTGACTGGGGTGGAGACTCCCAGACTTGGCACCACCCTCTCCAAAGCTGGCCAGGTGCCAGTCCAGCGTGGTGGCCAGCGCTGCCATTGTCATAGCCTCTTTCTGGGGATTTCCAGACAGCGGCCCTAGAGGAACATCCTGGCTTCCAGAAAGGTGACCGCAAATCAACAGTGAAAGAAGAAAAAGAGGAAAATTCGGCAATGAACTTCTCTGAGTTTGGGGGGGACAGTCCTCTTCCCCTTATCTGCAAATCCAGGGCTCAGGATTAAACCTTTGGTTTTAAAACCTGTTTCATAACCAGGAACAGCATTAATCGGTAGAACCGTGCAAATAAAAAGGGGGCCAACAAAGATGGAGGGTGTGGGGAATGGCTGGTTTGTGATTCAGAACCGCCTTCCCCCTCCAACCCCCAGGCTTGTTTGAGCTTGGCTGCAAGTTTCAGCCAATGTATTTCTGGATGGGACAGGAGCCAGGGGTCAGATAAAGTTCCAACATATTTTGCAGCAGGCCTGACACTTTGCCCAGTGCTCTGGGCCTGTGACAGCTGCCAGGATGGTGCGTTGGGAAAGTTAAGCCAGATGGAGCTGGTTTAAATGGGTCTGAGGGAACAGGCAGTTGACTAACCAGACAACTCAGCAACACCTAGCACAATAACACCACCATTGCACCAACATGACTTCCTGGGCCACCAGAGGTCCTGCACGCCATTCCCGGGATATCACTAGCAGCCACTATGCTAATTCCCCCACCCCACTCCCGGCATCCCATTCCCATCTTATTATCTTTAGAAAAACAAGTAAACGCTGAACACACCAAGCACCTGACACGCATTATCTAACTTAATCCTAACAACAACTCAGTGAAATAGGTATTGCTATTACCCCCAGACAGACAGATAGACAATTTGTTTTTGTGTAAGACAGCTTACACAAATAGTAACAGATACACCTGCAGGTATGAGGCCCATTTTAAACACTTCCCAGGCGTTACCTAATTTAGTGGGGAAACCGAGGCACAGGGGGCAAAGCCATTTGTCCAGGGTCACAGGGTTGGTAGGTGTGAACAGGAAACCACTGGGAACTAGGGAGTCCAGATGGAGGGCCCACGCCTGCACCACCCTGTGACTGTCCAGATGGGAAACCTTTTCTGAGACAGGCAAGGGGAAGAGAGACTGGGTTGAGATCCGAAACAAAGTGAAGGCGAAGGTCTGCGCTCTTTTCCGTTTCCTGACAAGCATAATGAGAGGCACCCGTGGGAATAGAGAGGCAGACATCTGACCCTGAGCCCTTGGCCGCTCTCCTTCCTCTCCCCTGGCCCCGCTGGTCTGAACTGTGTGGTCCCAGGCCTCATGGGACAGTCACTGTGAGACAGAGGCAAGCGAGCAGGCTGCAGGGGGCCTTCTGTTTTCACCGAGCTGCATCTCACCCCTCTCAACTCGGAGGCGCCCAGCGGACAGTGAGGAGCTGCCCTGGGCGCCTCCCACAGCCGAAGCTGACTGTCTCAGATCTGCAGTTGAGCCGGCTGGGTCCAGACGTGCACGGAGGCCAGGCTTCCCGTCTCATTTTGGAACTCTTCTGATAGCCCGAGGCCACCCGCAGCAATGTCACCTGGCGGGTAGAGATAGTCTGCTCTTTGTCCTCAGCAGCTCTGCTTTCACCTGCACGTGGACAAACTCACGCACCCAGGGAAGCTGCTGTCCCCTGTCCCAGCTGCCTGCACGCACTCAACGGCCTCTGGATGGACTCAGGAAGGAACACCAAGGCCTTGCTTTGGAGCACCTGCCTACACGCTCCAAGGCAGCTCCTCCAACACATAGGCAGCATCAGAAGGGTTCTCAGAGGAGATGATGTCTAAGCAAAGTACTAAACAGAATATAAACCGTGACAATGTCTGTATCCTGCTCCTCAGGGGTATTTCGGTTGGTGTATGCTGTCGACTTTCTTATGTTTACAGACATATCCTTGCCTTTATCTATATACATGCTCCTGACATTTTAAAAATGTCACGCTCTGACATTTTTAATTAGAAAGGAACCAACTTCCTTTCTTTACTTCTCAAGACACCAGGAACATTTTTCCATGTGGATTTATAGCCATCTAATGGCTGCCTAGTATCCCATCATGCCATCATTTACAACAGCAATCCCATATTGATGGACATGTAGGTTGTTCTCAATGTTTTTGCTAATCAATCATCCACCCTTTCTTCCTTCACACAAATACTTATTAACCCCTGACTATGTGCCAGGCATCTTGGTAAATGCTGGATACATAGAGATGAAGAAAATGCACATGGTCTCTCAATCATAGACCTTTCAGTCCAGTGGAGAGACAAACTTCTAATCCCAAGGTGCGATAAGGGCCGAGGAGGGAAGGAAGCTCTGAAGGGAATATCAGAGCCAGAGCCCCTGCTTTCCTGGACACCAGGGAAAGACCTCTCTGGGGTGGTGACATTTCAGTGGAGATCTATGCCAGGAGCCAGTCATTTGAGGAGTGTAGGGAAGAGCATTCTGGGCAGAGGGAACAGCATGAACAAGGACAGAATCGTGGGTGTGGTATGTTTGGCGAAGTCTGAGATTCCCNTTGAAATGTTCTTTTGATGAATTTGTGAGGGAGAAAGTGGTCTCCCCATCCTATTCCTCTGCCATCTTAGCACCGCCCCCTATCTCTAATATTCTTGGAGAGTTCTCTAGTCTTTCCCATTCTGTTATTTTCCTCTATTTCTTTGCATTGTTCACTTAAGAAGGCCTTCTTATCTTTCCTTGCTGTTCTTTGGAACTCTGCATTCAGATGGGTGTATCTATTCCTTTCTCTTTGTCTTTTGTTTCTCTTCTTTTCTCACCTATTTGTAAGACCTCCTCTGACAACTATTTTGCTTTTTTGCATTTCTGTTTCTTGGGGATGGTCTTTATCCCTGTCTCCTGTACAGTGTCACGAACCTCTGTCCATAGTTCATTTGGCACTCTGTCTATCAGATCTAATCCCTTGAATCTGTTTCTTACTTCCACTGTATAATCATAAGGGATTCGATTTAGGTCATACATGAATGGTCAAGTGGTTTTGCTTACTTTCTTCCATTTAAGTCTGAATTTGGCAATAAGGAGTTCCTGATCTGAGCCACAGTCAGCTCCCAGTCTTTTTTTCTTTGCTGACTGTATAAAGCTTGTCCATCTTTGGCTGCAAAGAATATAATCAGTTTGATTTCAGTATTGACCATCTGTTGATGTCCATGTGTTGATGTCCAGTTGTCTCTTATGTTGTTGGAAGAGTGAGTTTGCCATTACTAGTGCATTCTCTTGGCAGAACCTGTTAGCCTTTGCTATGTTTTATCTTGTACTCTATGGCTAAATTTGCCTGTTACTCCAGATATCTCTTGACTTTCTACTTTTGCATTACAGTCCCTTATGTTGAAAAGGATGTCTTTTTTTTTTTTTTTTTTGNTTAGCCTTTGCTATGTTTTATCTTGTACTCTATGGCTAAATTTGCCTGTTACTCCAGATATCTCTTGACTTTCTACTTTTGCATTACAGTCCCTTATGTTGAAAAGGATGTCTTTTTTTTTTTTGGTGTTAATTGTAAATGGTCTTGTCAGTCTTCTTAGACCCATTCAACTTCTTTGGCATTAGTGGTTGGGGCATAGACTTAGATAGCTGTGATGTTGAATAGTTTGCCTTGGAAATGAACTGAGATCATTTTGTCGTCTTGAAATTGCTCCCAAGTACTGGGTTTTGGAAACCAACCCTGAATATTCATTGGAAAGACTGATGCTGAAGCGTCAATACTTTGGTCACTTAATGTAAAGGGCTGACTCACTAGAAAAGACCCTGGTGCTGGGAAAGAAGAGAAGGGGGCTACAGAAGATGAGATGGTTGGATGGCATCATTGACTCAATGGACATGAGTTTGAGCAAACTCCAGGAGGTAGTAAAGGACAGGGAAGACTGGCATGCAAAAACCATGGACTTTGCAAAGTCCATGTTACAGAGTTGGATCTGACTGAGCAACTGAACAATTCAATTGTATTTTGGATTCTTTTGTTGACTATGATAACTATTCCATTTCTTCTAAGGGATTCTTGCTCACAAACGTACATATAATGGTCATCTGAATTAAATTTTGCCCATTCCCATTAATTTTAGTTCACTGATTGCTAAAATGTCAGTGTCCACTCTTGCCCTCTCCTGTTTGACCATATCCACTTTCCTTGATTCATGGACCTAATGTTCAAGGTTCCTATGCAGTATTTATAGCATTGGACTTTACTTTCATCACCAAATGCATCTACAACTCAGTGTCATTTCCACTTTGTCTTAGCCTCTTCATTCTTTCTGGAGCTATTTCTCGACTCTTCCCCAGTATATATTTCATCGTATATATTACATATTTTATCTTTCCTGTGTGCCCACATGCTTACCTCTCATCTTTCAGTTTTTTGTGTATGCTTTTAGTTCACACATGTGCCAGTATACACATAATATCTATTACACAATCACTCCAGTCTCCCAAGTCATGGATATAGGACTTAACACCCTCCTGGTGATCTTGTCAGTTCTATTTCATAAAATCTCCTGCATCTCTGTGTCTTCTCAGCCTCCCAAGGCCACTGCCCTAGTTCAGCTCTAATCACTGTTGCCCTCAATCATTTTAAATAGCCTCCAGTCTCTTTTTCTCCTAGCTAGGAATCTAAAGTAGTAATCTGAAGTTATTAGCATATGAACTTCTTGTCCATATTTCATGTTGCTACTGAAGAATCTTTCTCAAATAGAAGTCTAATCAAATCATTCTTGATTATAATCAGTTATAAGTCAAATTTCTTAGCGTAATTGATATACCAAATATGTCTTAGTCTTCCCTCTCTTCTGTCTTGTCAGCCTCATTTGCAGTCTTTTTTCCTGTGATACTCTGAACATTGAAACGCTAAATTGCTTGAAGTTTTCCCAAATAAACCCGTTTTTTTCCTGCTTCTCTATCTATTCCTCTCTTCAGTGTATGTCTCCAATTTCTTGCTGCTCTCCCCCACATCAGTCCAAGTCCACCCATCAAACATTCACTTATCCTTATCTTTCAAGACCCAGTGCTGTGTTGTGCTTAGTCACTCAGTTGTTTCCGACTCTTTGTGACACCATGGACTCATCTGTCCATGAGGCAGGATCACCTGCCTGGCTCATCTGTCCATGAGGGTTCTCCAGACTCAATTAATATTTATTCTTGAAAATTAATTTCGATCTCTTTGAGCACTCACTCCTTAATGTGTTTTCATAGCAACTTGCATGTATATTACCATCCATCCATACTACCTCATTTATTTTTCATATTATGTATTTTTCATTATACAAATCCTCTCTCTGAATGCATATCTTTCCTTCTTTTCCCCATTACCATGCTTTTTTCTACTATATAAAAACATATAAATAGGCTTCTAAATAATCAATACTATAAAATATATAATTTTATAGTGTATAATTTATTAATTAAGTCTATGTGTCTGTGTTCTCTCTGCTAAATTTTAAAACCCTAACAGGTAAGGCCACCTTTTGATTTTATCTTTGTATGTTTTACAACATCCTGGTATATTGAAGTCAATAAATGAAATTTAACTTATTCACTTGACAAGTATTTGTTAGGGGCTTTTATATACCAGAAGCATTCTAGATTCTGACACAACAGTAGAGAACAAAGCACACCAAAGCCCTGGCCTTTATAGACCTTATTATATTCTCTGCTTAATGACTGTATAATTTAGATTTGTTAAACCCACTTCTTCAGATACAGAAAATATCCATTCATGAAGCAGAGTTTACTCTTTTTTGTATGTGTGAGATCATTTACATATGTTACTATAGATAGTAATCTGAAGTTATTCTAAATGTTAATCTAAATGAATGGTATTATTTTTTCTCTTTTTTTAATACAGTGTAAGAACACCTCAAAAAGTCTCCCTCAGGAGTATCTCATCAATGACAGATGAAGAGGTTAGGATTAAATTAACTATGAAATTTGTCAACTTTTTAGATGAAAATGACAAAAAAGTATTTATTAATAATTCACTATAAAATAGTTTTACAAGAATTTAAGTTACTATCCTGCCTTTTTTCTAAGAATCCCAAGTACTTTCCTTATTTTCATGTGTTTATATATTTCTACATATTATTTTATGTTTCACAGAATTAGAACAGCCTTATACCATATGTAAAGTTAACAGAGGGATTATTTACTACTGCTTTGTGGCAACTTATGGAGGTTGCTAGTTCTCCTGAACTTCATATTTGCTAACGAACTATTTCTAACATGTAAAAAATAGATTATTTTGTGTTCACTACATAGGTTTAATAAAGTTAGCCACATTTTCTTCAGTATTTTCTACCTGGTAGCTTATTAGAACCGCAGAATCTCAGTACCTTCCCTATCTCCTCAGTCCTAAAGAATTAGAATCTGCATTTTTTTGTTGTTGTTATTATTTTTTTTTAATTTATTTATTTTTAAATTTAACTTTACAATACTCTATTGGGTTTGCCATACANGCTTATTAGAACCGCAGAATCTCAGTACCTTCCCTATCTCCTCAGTCCTAAAGAATTAGAATCTGCATTTTTTTGTTGTTGTTATTATTTTTTTTTAATTTATTTATTTTTAAATTTAACTTTACAATACTCTATTGGGTTTGCCATACATCGACACGAATCCACCACAGGTTTTAACAAAATTCCCAAATTATTTGAAACTTTGCTGTAAATCTTTTTATAAAGGAGGATATGTTTCCAGCTGAACTCCTCCTCTCCTACCATCTTCACCTCTCTCTCACAAAAAGTTAATAGCTATCCTCTGCATTCTTCCTGTCCATAATTTTGTCACATAGGTTTGTATCCCTAATTATACACATGTGAACACAAATATTTTCCTGCAACTTTTTTCACTGAACAGTATTTTTGAGGCTTATCCATGTTTTGCTACTTGGGAAATTCTTACCTGCCCTCTAGTATTACCAAGATTTTCTCTCATGTTTTCTTTTAAAAATTTTACTACTTAGCTTTTCATATTTGTCAGAAGCAACAGGCAATTAAGATGATTATATTCAAACTTTTGCAATTGGGACAATATTCATCAGTAAGGACCATTTCAGAGTAAATGAAGGGGATTTGGGGTTTTATAAAGAAGGGAAGAAAAGGAAGTTATAATCATTGAGGAGGGGTAGATATGGGTCATATCAAGAATATATGAGGGCAGGGTGGCCTTTTGTAGTCAGTTCTGCAAACACAAAAAAGGTAAAAGGATTTCTCAGCTGTCAGTTCTAGGGAACACAATCCTCAGATAAAGTTCAACATTGTCACACTTAAGGACTGAATTCATCTAGAGTTTATTTTGTGTACATTCTAATAGTGCTCATTATCATATGAATTATCATTTTTCTTTTATCCTGATGATATTTATTGTTACAGAGGTCCATCCTTCCTCCATTGATTTCTAGATTTCCTATTCTGTTTCATTAGTCTGTCTGTCTCAGAGTTAATATGTAGTTTTTAATTGTTATAGTTTTATAAAATATGTCTGTTCTAATTTTTAAAGATAATTCTATATATTTGTTTTTTATTTTTGGCTATGCTGGATCTTCACCCCTGCACAGGCCTTGCTCTAGTTTCAGAGAGCAGGAGGCACTCTCCAGTTGCTCTGCATGGACCTCTCACCGTGGTGGCCAGAGAACAGGCTCTGGGTGCACAGACTTCAGCAGTTGCAACCTGTGGGCTCAGTATTTGCAGTTCTCGGGCTCTAAAGAACAGGCTCCATATCTGTGATGCTCTGGCTTAGGAGCTCTGCAGTGTGCTGGATTCTCACAGACCAGGGACTGAACCCATGTACCCCGCATCAACAGGCTGAGCCACAGGGAAGCCTCTGTGCTAAATGTTTTTGAAAGGAGTGTCCAGTTGTTGGTGCAGAGTTATAAAATAGTAGCTCATCTCTAAGTCATCACTTAGTCTTTTCACTGAGGTAATTGGTGACTGTATTATCAGAAATGGGATAATAAGTGAGTTTTTCACCCTCCACTCTTTTTTTGATCCATACTCCTTTCAAAGATATTTGACCATGGATTCAAACTTATTTCTATAATAGTTTTAAAATCTTATTTATGATCTAAATTTTGTGTCTTTTCCTGTTTGGCTATTGCACTTTTTCATCCCTATTATCTGGAGTCTACTGTCTCTTTTTTCATGTATTATCCCTTTAGTTATTATCTTCTTCTCTCTTCTTCTTTATTCCTGGTTATCTTAAGAACATATTTCCTTCTCTTTTTGGCTCCTACTTACTTTTTGAGATTATTTTATAAATTGTGTCACTGTTTATTNTTTCATGTATTATCCCTTTAGTTATTATCTTCTTCTCTCTTCTTCTTTATTCCTGGTTATCTTAAGAACATATTTCCTTCTCTTTTTGGCTCCTACTTACTTTTTGAGATTATTTTATAAATTGTGTCACTGTTTATTTCAGAAGAAGTAGGAAATGTTTTTGTTTTTGTTTTTTAAAGAAAAAGCTATCTAAATTCCCACCCAGACTCAATTTGTATTCTTTTGGATTTTTTTCTGTGCCTATGCACAGTATTCATGAAATTAGGATAGTGTTAAGTATGCTTGTCTGTATCTTGCTTTTCTTATCAATAATCTTGTACACATTTTCATGTCAGTATATAAAGATTTAAATCACCATTTTAGTCATAGCATAGTATATCTAATACATATTGATTTGATAGAACTTGCTGAAACAGTATTGAATTGTTGCAGTTTAGTTTGCTTCCAATTAGTTTTCCCCATTATATATACATATTTTTACAAAAATGTATGCCTATTTATTTGGTTAAGGTAAATTCATAAGATGTGAGATTTTTAAATCTAAGAATATGACTTTTAGAAAAAGATATTTTATACATCACATATTTATTCCCCTGAAACATGTTGTCAGTAAGTCTCACATCAGCAATANACAAAAATGTATGCCTATTTATTTGGTTAAGGTAAATTCATAAGATGTGAGATTTTTAAATCTAAGAATATGACTTTTAGAAAAAGATATTTTATACATCACATATTTATTCCCCTGAAACATGTTGTCAGTAAGTCTCACATCAGCAATAATTTTGAATGGAGATTTTACTATATTTCTCCTAATACCAGCTATCTTTGCCCATTAGGCAAGTAAAATATTATCAATTATTTTAATGTGAATTTCAATGATTACTACTAAATATAAAAATATTTTCTTGTGTTAATTGATCATTCCGTTTTTTCTCTGGTAGTGCCCTCTTCTTTACCGTTTTTTTAAAATTTGAATACCAGTATTTTTATTATTTGTAAGAAGATATATATTGCAGAGAATAGAATTTGTTCTAAATATTAAAGCCAATATTACTGGTTTATTATGTCTATTAACATTTAATTCAGTTCAGTTGCTCAGTCGTGTCCACTCTTCTTANAAAATTTGAATACCAGTATTTTTATTATTTGTAAGAAGATATATATTGCAGAGAATAGAATTTGTTCTAAATATTAAAGCCAATATTACTGGTTTATTATGTCTATTAACATTTAATTCAGTTCAGTTGCTCAGTCGTGTCCACTCTTCTTAACGTCAGGCCTCCCTGTCCATCACCAACTCCCGGAGTTTACTCAAACTCATGTCCATCGAGTCGGTGATGCCATACAACCATCTTATCCTGTTATCCCCTTCTCCTCCCACCTTCAATCTTTCCCACCATCAAGGTCTTTTCAAGTGAGTCAGTTTTTCCATCAGGTGCCCAAAGTATTGGAACTTCAGCATCAGTCCTTCCAAGGAATATTTAGGGCTAATTTCCTTTAGAATTGATTGGTTGGATCTCCTTGCAGTTCAAGGGACTCTCAAGAGTCTTCTCCAACACCATATTTCGAAAGCATCAATTCTTCAGTGCTCAGCTTTCTTTATAGTCCAACTCTCACAGCCATACAAGCCTACTGGAAAAACCATAGCTTTGGCTAGACAGACCTTTGTTGGGAAAGTAATGTCTCTGCTATTTAATATGCTATCTAGATTGGTCATAGCTTTTCTTCCAAGGAGCAAGCGTCTTTTAATTTCATGGATGCAGTCACCATCTGCAGTGATTTTGGAGCCCAAGAAAATAACTTCTCTCACTGTTTCCATGGTTTCCCTATCACTTTGCCATGACTGATGGAACCGGATGCCATGACCTTAGTTTTCTGAATGTTGCATTTTAAGCCAACTTTTTCACTCTCCTCTTTCACTTTCATCAAGAGGCTTAGTTCTTTGCTTTCGGCCATAAGGCTGGTGTCATCTGCATATCTGAGGTCATTGATATTTTTCCCAGCAATCTTGATTCTAGTTTGTGCTTCCTCCAGCCCAGCATTTCTCATGATGTACTCTGCAAAGGTTAACTAAGCAGGGTGACAATATACAGCCTTGATGTATTCCTTTCCCAATTTGGAACCAATCTGTTGTTCCATGTCCAGTTCTAACTGTTGCTTCTGCATACAGAATCCTCAGGAGGCAGGTCAGGTCGTCTGGTATTCCCATCTCTTGAAGAATGTTCCACAGTTTGTTGTGATCCACACAGTCAAAGGCTTTGGCATAGTCAATAAAGTAGAAGTAAATGCTTTTCTGGAACTCTTGTTTTTTCTATGATCCAACGGATGTTGGCAATTTGATCTCTGGTTTCTCTACCTTTTCTAAATCCAGCTTGAACATCTGGAAATTCACAGTTCATGTACTGTTGAAGCCTGGCTTAAAGAATTTTGAGTGTTACTTTGCTAGCGTGTGAGATGAGTGCAATTGTATAGTAGTTTGAACATTCTTTGACATTGCCTTTCTTTGGGATTGGAATGAAAACTGACCTTTTCCAGTCCTGTGGCCACTGCTGAGATTTCTAAATTTGCTGGCATACTGAGTGCAGCATATTTTAAATTAATTAAATTTAGTTAATTAAATTAGTTAAAATTAGCTAACTGATTAATTTAATATTTAATTTGATGATAGCAAATTTTGCTATGTAGATGTTTTTTGATTTTATATAACCAAATATATTATGAGTTTCTTGTAGGTTTTTGTTCTCAGTATTCTTAATTCAAAATTATATAAGGATACTTGGGGCTGGTGCACAGGGATGATCCAGAGAGATGATATGGGGTGGGAGTGGGGAGGGGTATTCAGGATTGGGAGCTCATATACACCAGTGGTGGATTCATGTCAATATATGGCAAAACCAATACAGTATTGTAACATAAAATAAAGTAAAAATAAAATTAAAAACCAACATTATGTAAATATAATTATGGTACTTTTAAATTTTAATAACAATCTTAATTCAAACAGAAATTAATTTTGTATAAAAGTGACATAATTCTCTACCTTTTTTCCTAAAATGTTAGCCAGCTAACTTAATAAGTAAATTATGCAAATGAACATTCACCTGAAATGCTGTGTTTATCATATACTAAATTATTATATGCAGTTATTATGTACATACAAATATGTTAGTTCTGTAACCTTAACTGTTACTTACCTGTGCACTTTTCTTTTCTCTTCTGTAAAACAGAGACAGTACTTATAAATTTATTAAGAGAACTAAATATGTGTCATAAAGTGAAAGTGAAAGTGAAACTGAAGTCACTCAGTCGTGTCCGACTCTTTGCAACCCCATGGACTGTAGCCGACCAGGCTCCTCCCTCCATGGGATTCTCTACGCAAGAGTACTGGAGTGGGTTGCCTTTTCCTTCTCCAAGGGATCTTCCCCACCCAGGGATTGAACCCAAGTCTCCCTCATTCCAGGAAGACGCTTTAACCTCTGAGCCACCAGGGAAGAAGCCTATGTGTCATAAATAAAATACAAATATGTAAAAAACATATTTCAATTAACACAGTGATTGACTCATAATATATGCCAAATAAATGAGTTATTATTTCTTTTTGTTATTAACATTGTTGAGTCTATTTTGCTTTCAAAACCATACTTTTATAATTATTGCCATGTAATAAGTTTTAATATCTGGTAGTGTTAGCACAGCAGCAGTGTTGTAGCCACGCATTCTGGGAAACAAACTCACTCAGAAAACAATGCAGATAGTGGAGTGCAGTCTATTACACTAGCAGGCTGAAGGCAGAGTCTCCTCTTAGTCAAGGGCCCTGACTAGTTTTTCTGAAAACCTTATGTACCCTAAGTGTGCATGCCCAAACCCACCTCCCCAGATTCCCTGAAACTAGTCTGAACAAAGGAAAAGAAAGATACAATCAAAGTTAACCTGTGAATATCCAGCACTTACCTCAGTGCTGAAAAGGGAGACTAGTAGTTGGATTATGTCATCCTGTGTAAGCCGGTGGGGTTCGAAAAATAGTCTCCATTAGCCTAATCATGGCTTGTGGCTTGTGGCTGCCCTGAGTACAGTGGAGCGTGTCTCTGCCAGTTTAATGTATCCATGGAGGGAAATGGCTGGGAACACTAGGCTACAGGGAGCTGCTGGTAGTGCTCCATGTGTCCTGAACTGGAGGCTGTTGTAGCTCTCTCAGGGGCATCTGTAGTGGGCTTCTTTCCCCCTGTTCCTTGGCGGAGTGCAGCCTCTGTCTTAACTGCTGTGTTTTCTTCCCCCTTCCCATCAGTACTCACCAGGAGACAGGGATACACTCAAGGCGGTCCAGCTGAGGTGGAATTCTGGGGGCGTTGACCAGAGGTCTCCATTGCTGGGATTGGAACCTGCAAAAACGGCAGCGCTACAAACTCTGGGAGAGCTGGTGGAAGAGCAGTGGCTGCTGCAGGAACTTCACCTGGCCCTGCATTGGGCAGTNGGAATTCTGGGGGCGTTGACCAGAGGTCTCCATTGCTGGGATTGGAACCTGCAAAAACGGCAGCGCTACAAACTCTGGGAGAGCTGGTGGAAGAGCAGTGGCTGCTGCAGGAACTTCACCTGGCCCTGCATTGGGCAGTAAGGTGGCCTCTGGTCCTGGTGGAGCACTGGGGGGCAGTTGCGTCATTTTCCAGTATGGGGAAGGGGTCAGGTCATCCCCGTCCAAATCCTGTAGAATTTCCTTTTTGATCGTCAGTCAGTTTTTGTGCCATTAATCTTTTTCCCTTTCCCTTCTGGATACAGAACCTTGTCCAAGTAGGAGGGTCTTGAGTTAACCCTAGTCATGAGTCAATATATGGATATTAATCCAGATGTCCTGGCTCTCCTGTGATGACTGCATAGACTGCTTCCACTGTTTTTAAGGTCATGGTGTTCTCTTGTGGCCATCCTACTACCATAGGGGGTTATTCGACCTCACAGAGTATGTGGAGGCGGTTAAGCTTCAACTTCACCCATTCAGTTCAGTTCAGTTCAGTTCAGTGGCTCAGTCGTGTCCGACTCTCTGTGACCCCATGAATGGCAACTCGCCGGGCCTCCTGATCCATCACCAACTCCCGGAGTTCACTCAAACTCATGACCATCGAGTCAGTGATGCTGTCCAGCCATCTCATCCTCTGTCATCCCCTTCTTCTCCTGCCCCCAATCTCTCCCAGCATCAGACTCTTTTCCCATGAGTCAACTCTTTGCATGAGGTGGCCAAAGTACTGGAGTTTCAGCTTTAGCATCATTCCTTCCAAAGAAATCCCAGGGCTGATCTCCTTCACAATGGACTGGTTGGATCTCCTTGCAGTCCAAAGGACTCTCAAGAGTCTTCTCCAACACCACAGTTCNCCGCGGTCGGATGAGGCAATCGCGGGGAACGTGCGGCTGGGCCCGTCGGGGGCTGCGGCTGGGAAGGGGGAGGGAGGGAGCCGGCGGGGCCGCCCGCAGCAGTGCAGCCCTCTCCCCGCGCCGCTGCTCTCCCAGCCACCTGTGCTGGGCTCCAGGGCGGGCGCGCCGGCTTCTGGCTGGGCCCAGCACGGGTGGGCGCGCGCAGGCGCACCGCCCGGAAAGGCTTGTCCGGATCCCCCTTGCCTCCAGGCGCCCTGGCTCTTTATACCCCGGGCGATCGGCGTTCTGTTCTTCGCTAGTCCTTCCACGCCCCCGGCACTGTGCTGACAGACACATGAGTTCCCGTTACCAACCCGCAGACACACCTGGGCAGCTCCACGTGGGCGTCACACGCGCGGAGGCCCCTCTGCCTCTGTATTTGGAGAGCTGTTCTAAGTCAGCCCCTAGGTTTGTTGTCCTGTACTTGCTGGAACAAGCGCTGTGGCTTTGGGGAAGTTGCTTAATCTCTCTGCGCCTCAGGTAAGCCATCTGTCCAATGGAGATGATGATAGTATTAATACATGCCAACCTCACTGGCTTGTAGTAAGAAATAAGACAGTGCCTATAAAGTGTTAAGACCCAGTGATTGTTAGAAGTCACCCAATAAAGGATAACCCTGATGATTTTTATAGAGGAGAAAACTGAGCTACAAGCCCTACCTGGCTGGGCTCAGGGAGTCTGTAACAGGAGCAAGACTGGGTGTCTGGGTTTTGTCTGTTTCATTTCCTTTATCAGATTCATCCTTTCTGCAGTATCACTCGTCTCTTCTCCCAGGGCCTGCAACACAGCACACATCTCTCGGTATTTGTGCCCACTCTCCAGCACTAAAAACGCAAGGCGTGGCGCCCCGGGTGCTGCCAGCTCCACCAGTGGCCTCCTGGCCTGGCCTGCTGCCAGCTCTGGGCCCTGACACATTGGAGTTAAGTCACTTCCTGCCTCAGTCTCTCCATCTGTACTGTAGGGATAAGAGGCCTCCTCTCTCCCTTCTCCTGGGACGGGCAGAGGATGACTCAGATAACGGTGGGGAAAGCCCACAGAAACAGAAGAGAGGCTCTTACTGGAGCCAGAGGCCCACTGAGTGATGCAAGCTTTGGGCTTTACGTGCAATCCAGCAAGAGGGAACAGGGATGGTTCTGGGAAGTGTGAAGAGCCTGAGGGAGCAGAGGCATTCCTGCCCCTTGCCGTTTAAAATCAGACAGGGCCAGAGCCTCAGTCTAGAAGCCTGACGGGCCAGCACTGGGCGCAGACTCTGCCTCCCCCAGGTCTGTGGCCAGCAGAGGCTCTAGCCCCTTTGATCTGTCTGCCTTTTCTGTCAGGTGGGAGCTGTGATATTTCCCTCACGGGGCTGTTGGGAGGAGTACAAGAGGTAGCCCCGAGAGAGGGCAGAGTACATTCTGTGCTTCTAGGTGGGGGCTCAGGGTGAGGGAGCTGAGACAGAAGGCGGCCCCTAAAGGCTTGGCACAGTCTAGTCACCCCAGGCTAGTGTCCAAGGGCCCCTTCCCCCAAAAGCCAGAGTCACAGACCCAACTCCAGACATAACAGACCTCCACTTACACCCCACGAAGTACAAGAAGTTTGGACTCAAGAGTGGGTCCAAACATGGTCTCTGCCACATACTACCTGTGTGATGTGAGGCAAGCTGCTGACTGTCTTTGGGCCTCCATTTTCACACATGTAACATGGGGATACTAATTCCTGCTGTATGAGGCTGTTTTGAGGACAAGAGAAAATGAGGGGGTTATGAATCTGCCTTCCAGTGCACGGACGTGGGTTCCATCTCTGGTTGGGGAACTAAGATCCCACATGCTGCGGGGCAGCTAAGGCCCCTTGTCCACAACCACGGAGCCTGCGTGCCCCGGAGGCCTGGAGACAGAGAGAGGCCTGAGCGCCTGCAACAGGGAGCCGATAACACCGCAACTAGGACTCGACACAGCCAAACAAATAATTTTTTTTTTTTAAAGAAAATGAGATAACTATGAAGTGTTCATACTAGTGGCCGTTGCTGTTGTTGTAAAATGCAGTTTTACGCCACTGCTCATCTTAACCTGTCACGAGTGGGGCCAGGCAGAATATTATCCTCTTGGGTCTTTGGGTTACAAATGTGTACTGAAACCTGTGGTGCCTTTTTGTTTTCTTCAGTTGATAGCCTCACACCATGAGCTTTAATGGAAACAGGTCTGTTTGCTTGGAAACTCTATAGGCAATATTGTATTTGACATGTGAGGAAGACCTTCTATGTCATCCATTATACAGGTGAGAAAATTGAGACCGGGAGAGGTCAAGTAACTTGTCTCAAGTCCTGTGGGTAGAAAATGGCTGGGCAGGATTTAAGCCGAGGCCTGCCTGCCTCCAGATCGTCCCCCGGCTCAGGGCCCTCCCTGCCTCTTGTGTTTCTGCTCTGCGTGCTATGCTGCCCTTTCCTGAGGGGGCCTCTTAAAGTGTCCCCAAGGCCAAGGACACCCATGGTTACTGTTCGCTTCCTTGTTTCCCAGGGTGTGGCTCAAGCACACAGTGGGTCCTCAGTCTGTGCTGCTGACCAGGGAAACTGAGTCCCACTTAGCAGGGGGATGAGTCCTCTTGGAGGGAAGTGACTCACAGGCCAGCTGAGTGTGCAGGCTGTGTCTGTGCGTCTGCGTGTGTGTCTCTGTGTGTGGGTAGGGGTGGGGCGTGATCTGGGTTCTGCGGAGATGATGTGGAGGGAAATCCAGGCTGGTGACCCCGTCCCTGCCGAATCACAGACTCAGCCTCCTCTTTCCGGGCCCTGTCTGCTTGAGGCCTCTGTACAAGCTCCCACTCTACCCCAGCGCTCCTTGTGCCTCAGCCCTCCAGATGCCTCCTCCACACCTCAGCACCCTACACTGAGCCTGGGAAGAGGTGGGGGGTGCCCTTCTCCAGGGCCTGATGCAGGCAGCTGGCTGAGGTCACAGCTGGTGTCAGCTCTGGTGAGAAGCTGGCTCCTCCCTTGCCCAAGGAGAAGCTCTTTGGGTATCTTCAAGGCTGGGCCCTACTATTTTTAGATACTATCCCCTCCTTTCCCCTCCCAGCCTCATACCAGCTGGGGGAGGAAATGACTCACCTCAAGCCCAGACAGGTAGAAGCCGTCTCAGTGAGCCCCAGGCAGCCCTGCCTGACTCCAGCTCCAGGGCTCCCCCACCTGGGGTCACCCAGAGTGACCTGCCTCCCAGCCTGAAGATAAAGCTGGGTTGAGATCAAGGCCCAGAATCCCACTAGGCTTTTTGCGGGCTGCCTCTGCTATTTCTCTCACAGGGCCTAGAGAAGGCTGTAGGTTGTAGACCCTCTGCTCACCTTAGCAGACTTTGGGCCTTTAACTCTACTCTGGGCCTGGGCTAGGCCCCAGCTGAGTCTGAGGGGGCCAGTCAGATTGAGTGGACTGACCACTCTCTGGCCTCAGTGGGGATCAGGGGAATAGAAAGAAGAAAGACCCTGTTCAATGGAGGGAGGGGAAGGCATGAAGATCCTACGTATGTATGCTGAGTAGGGTGACCAGTTGTCCCAGCTTGCCCAGGTATGAGGAACTTCCTGGGGACTTTTAAGTGCCAACCAGGAGAGTTCTGGGTAAGCTGAGATGGTTGGTTGCCCTGGCACTGAAATGTGGGCTGTATCTTAGGGAAAGGGCAGGTGTCAGGAGCTTGTTTGGATGTCCTGGCCTAGTCCCACCCAGTCATGGCTGAAGGACCAGGTTCTTGGCCCGAGCCTGCTCTGCAGTCAAGGGACCATAAACAGAAATTCACCTCCTGGGGAGGGACTGGGCCCAGGCTGTGGGAAAGGCTGGTAGCTCTCTGTGGACTGAGAGACCCGGGAAGCCCCTGGTCGGGGCACCTCTCCTTGCTAAAGCCAGTGAGGGCAAGGTTGGGCCAGTCAGCACGGGGTTAGGTGCAGGGAGAGCAGAGCCCATGTTGTGGGGAGGAGGACGAGCAGAGGAAAGACATTGAAAAGAGCAGGAAATAGTGATGAGAGGACAGCTCTGACATCAGGGAGGCTCAGTTCCAGGCCCACTTACTGCCGGTGCCTCAGTGCGCTTAACTGTAAAATGGGCAGAGGGGCGCCTGTCTGCCTGCCTCAGTTACTTGCAGTGAAGACTGTGAGACAGTGCCTGGAGAAGTGGGGGGTGGGTGGCTGGAAAGCAGGGGGTGAGGTGGTTGATTAGTTGGAGAGGGCTTGCAGGGGGCTGACCACCCGCAGAGCTCTCAGCTGGTCAGAGAAGTGGGCAGCGGAGGCCTTGCCCTCCTCTCCATCCCAGGTCAGCATCTGCTCAGCAAGGCTCCTGGCCCTGAGGCCTCACCTCGGGGTCATGGCAAAGTTGCTGTGGCCGAGGCCCAGACCTTCATGGCAGCACCCCGCTTTGCCTTTGTCCTCCTCATCCTCGGGGTGTTGGCTCTTTTTTCGCAGACCAGTGGTGAGAAGCCTATGCAGTAGCTCTGACACGACTGAGATGGGCAGCCTCAGACAAACCACTTCTCTTTTCTGGGCCTCAGTTTCCTCACTGGTGAAACTGTGAGGTTAGACGCGGTCTCTGGTTTTTCAATGTTCATTTTTCTAGTGGAATCCCTTTTCCAGTCAAAGTTCCAAAGGCACTCACTAAACAAGAGGGAACTGTTTTGTTTAGTGGGCAGTTGAAATGCCCAGTGGCCCCTTCTACCCCGTCCCCTGCCCCCACAGGGGCCCAAGGGCTCAGGCAGACACAGTATGAGGCCCTTCTTCGGGGTGCCTTCCCTCTCCAACACTATTATTTGTGCCTTGAGGGCAAGGGTGTCCTTGTTGTCCTCCCCAGGCAGCCCAGAGTTAGACCCCAAGCCCAGCACCTGGCACCTTCTACTAAACTCTCTAACTTTCGGTTCCTGTGGACACTGATGTCTGTCTCAGCCCTTGTTGCAGAGTTCAGCGTGGCCACAGGCCCCTTGTCCTATCTCAGGAAAGCTAAGGACCAAAACCAGCACCACAGCTAATCTTGTGGGGCACTTCCAGGCTTGTAGAGAACTTCCACATACCTCATCTCATGTGCCCAGTCCGCAGGACAGGCCTGAGATTCCCGTGTGACAGGGATCTGCTTCAAGATCCCCCCACCTGTGGGTCAGAGCTGGGCACCTCACCAGGAGCCCTGGTCCTTCCCTGGAGCCGCAGTCTGGGGCACCTGGCCAGAGCTTGGGATAGGCCCGAGCTCTCCCTAGCTTATCCCAGGATGCTGGCACCTGCAGGCACCAACAACAGAGAGAGGGGGTAGGAATCTATGAGGAAGGCTGGAAAGAGGGGGAACTTGCTTCCTCATCTTGGAGGTCATGGTTCCCAGCTTACCAAGAGGCAGGGATATTCCCACCCCACCCATCACCTTCCCCAGTGAGGGGTAGGGAGGGGGAGGGAGCATGGGAGGAGGGGGGAGGCCAGGACCTCAGAAGCTGAGCTGCACAAATGGGTACGGAGGATGCCAGAGACCAGGCAGCTGACCCAGGGTCACCCAAGGGCCCATGGGAGGCCCCCGCCGGCACTGACATCAGCAGCGCCCTGCGGGACGTGCAGTCCTCATGCCAGCTCCTCTGGCTCTCACGGCAGCCGGCATGGGGAGGGCCCTGAGCGGAGTCAACAGCTCCTCGGATTGTGTCACTGCCTCCGCCTGCCAGCTCTGGAGCTAATAACACAAACACATGTAGGTCATACAACTCCATCCCATGGCCTGGATCCTGCCCCGCGCATGAACCCCAGGCTCAGGTCCTGGGGTGAGGCTGGGTCTGGGAGGGGCCCGAACCCCTGGGTTGGCCTGTTTGTACAAGCCCACCCGGGTCAGGCTAGCAGCTGGTAGGCTCCATGGTTCACAGAGGCCGACATCAAGGCCTTAGCCGGTGTGGTCTGTGGAATGATAACTGTCACAAAAATGTTTAGATGATGCAAATGAAAAGTGCTCCTTTATGTATAATTTTACAATTATAACAAAAAAGTTTTAAATGATACAAATGAAATTTGATACAAATGTCCTTCACAGCTGAAGCATGAAACTTGATCTCTGGACTTCGTGCCCAGTGCTTCAGTGCTGAGGAGGGACAAGGGGGAGACTGAGGCCCACACAGTCCCAAGAGGAGCGGCCCCAAGCCCCTTCCCCGGAATACCATGGAAACAGTCGCTGCCCGTGTGGCGCTGTGGGAGGTGGTCTGACGCACGGGATCCAGGGTGCCATCCTCAGCACCTGGGGCCCTGGGCTGGTGGCCAGCAGGTAGCAAACCCTGCCAGCGGTGACCCTGAGGCCAGGGCCGCACTGAGGCAGCCAGGGACAGGACTGGGTCTGAGTCCAGGAGTGGGTAGTGCCACCTGGCAGAGGCCTGAGGGCCAGAGAACACATCGTCTTCCACCCATTAGGGGTGGGAACACTTCGGACAGCCGTCAGAGGCGCCCTTGAGCATGAGCACTGCTTATGATTCTCACTCTAGCCCCTGGCCCAGCCATCCTCCACAAGGAGAGGAGACGTGGTGGGCATCTGAGCAGGACTCTGCTTCCCTTAGGAGGTGGGGAAAAGGGAAAGGCCTCACTCAGTGCTTATCTCACAGCAGGCTGGTTCACACATCTTATCTGTCCAGCTGGATGCTGGCCTTCCCTGGATCTCTGTCAGCTCTGGCAGAAGTGTCCCTGGTCCTGCAAGAGGGCTTATGGCTGCAAAGCTACCTGGGGGGTGACCCTGGGCAGGGCTGGGGGAATATCACAAAGGGACAGCTATGAGTGGCTATCAGAGAGGTGCCATGGTGTTGGGGGTGGCCCTTTGTGCCTCGGCAGTGTTCACGGACGCCCCGCTGTGTCCAGGCCCTGGGCCGCAGCACTGAACACGTGGACAGGCCCCAGACAGGCCCGTGCCTCTCCAGGCTGTGAAACCTCCTTCCAAGAACTACATGAGCTCCTCCAGTGAGACGGCAGGGCAGGCCCAGGCTGTGTGACATAAACCCCAAATACATGCACAGCTTCATAGACTCTTGGGGCACGATCTTCCCTGCCTCAGGGTCTCTGTTTCCTGCTCCTGGGGGAGGAGGATGGCGGAGCTCAGGGAGGCTGCAGGCAGAAGGAGCAGGTGGTGGGTCACGGGAGGGTGGGTGGTAGGAGCTGCACCAGGGAGCAAGGTCAGAGAGGAGGCCACCTGGAGACAGGAGGCGGACCTCACTCCACTTTTCCGGCCTCCACTTCCCTCTGTATTGAGTCCGTCAGCATCCTCCTGCGCTGCTCGGGTGCCTGTCTCTCGGGCCCCTTCACTGTGTCCATCAGAAAAACGGCAACCACTCATGCGGTCAGGTAGTGGGGCTGCTGACCAGAATCCTGAATGCCCTAAGCCTGACCTCTCGGCCTTACCAGTACCAGCTCCACTGTGGAACTGCACCCTGTCATCCCCAAGGAAAAGCCCAGCCAAAGTCAGAGCCAAGAAAGGCAGCCAGGTTCCCCCGGGACTTTATTTAGACTAATGAAGGGGAAGCGGGGGACACAATAAACGAGGTCAGACTGCCCACTCTTCTCCAGAGCAAAGTCCTGACTCCCGGACTCTCAGAGGGCTACCTGGACGTGGGGTCTTGAAGATGCCCGTCGCACCCCTGGTCCTGTCTGGGCCCTGGAACTCTTATTTCCTGCCCAAACAGCTGCGGGGCTGTTGGAAGTAACAGGAAGCCTGGGCTCTGTGCCTGGTGAAACATCCCTCCATGAGGGTCAGGGGTGGGGTAGGGGGTAGAAGCAGGGATAGGGCGATGGTGTGAATGCTACAGTACAGGCTTCCAAGTTTGCCAACCTCTCTCCCAACTCCCCTGTCCCCTGTCCTGTACCACTGGCTTCACAAGGCTGCCTCCCTGAGGGCAGGGCCCAGCGGCCACAAAGGCTCAGACACAGTTGGTGAATCCCTGAGTGAACAGGGCACAGCCAGGATTTCCGGCGGGCAGCGCAGGGGCTCTTGTTCATTCATTCCTGGTGAAGGTCCTTCTCTGCCCAAGGCCCCTGGGTGTGTGACTGGGTGAACTGACAACTATAGACCGGGGACCTGGCACATGCATGGTTCCCTCCTGTACCTTCCCAGGGCTCTGCCCGCCTGTCCCCTCCAGCCAGAGTGCCTGCCCACCCGAAGCCCCGCCCACGCCCACCTCCTTCACAGATGCGGCTCTTTACTGCGAGCTGCTCACCCCGCCACGCTCCTGGCTTTGTTGTCAGTCTGCTCACTGGGGTCTGCTGAACGCTGGGCTCACCCACCAGGCCGGAAGTTCCTCCAGGGCCGCCCCAGTCTAAGTCACCTTTGTGGTTTCGTGTCTGGAGTGGGATTTGACTCCAGTTGGTGCTTGGTGAATCTTCCTCGTCTGACAACAGATAACACAGAGACCTTCCTGTGTATCTGTTTGTTTGTTTTTTTTAATATGTATGGGATAACTTTACTCCTCACAGTAACCCACTGAGGTAGGTGGTTTTATTATCTGCATTTTGAAGATGAGGCCACTGGGACAGAGGGAGGTTAAGTGACATGCCCAAGGCCACCCAACCAGTACCCCGATCAGTCCATGCAGCTGGGCTGTGGGGTCCACACGGACACCTGACAGATCTGCTGTCCTGCCCCTGGANTAGAAAATTATAATGTGGAAGATGTTTAAGTTAAGTTGAAGAAAATTAACTGTCTGGCAGCCATTTACATAAAAATCTAATAGTCTTACTTCTCTAGGTATATATGTTTTTTCCTCTGGGTGTATTTTGGAAAGGGCTTCCCAGGTGGCTTAGTGGTAAAGAACCCACCTGCCAATGCAGGAGACAAAGGTTTGATCCCTGGGTCAGGAATATCCCCTGGAGAAGGAAATGGCAACCCATTCCAGTATTCTTGCCTGGAAAATCCCATAGACAGAGGACCCTGGTGGGCTACAGTCATGGGCCTGCAAAGAGTCCAACACAACTGAGCAACTGAGCATGCATATTTTGGAAAGTCAAAAAGGTTTACCTTGATAGGAAGATGATGGCTAAGTTGATGTGTTTTCCCTGTG
This sequence comes from Neotragus pygmaeus, assembly GCA_006410875.1. NCBI lineage: Eukaryota > Metazoa > Chordata > Mammalia > Artiodactyla > Bovidae > Neotragus > Neotragus pygmaeus. The sequence goes on along the minus strand of SJYV01038735.1, from coordinate 1,589,987 downwards.
TGGAGAAATGAGTTAAAATGACAGAAGTTCCCTGTCTTTCAGCAGACAAGTAACGCACTGTTGTCCCAAGCATCCTGGCAACTGTTTAAAACACCTTGCTGTCATACCTATTCCAAACCTATGGTTGATAGTCCTTAAACATCAGTAATAAAGAAAGTCTTAGTCACTCAGTCATGTCTGACTCTTTGTGACCCCATGGAGTCTAGCTTGCCAGGCTCATCTGTTCATGGGATTTTCCAGGCAAGAATATTGGAGTGGGTAGCCATTCCCTTCTCCTGGGGATCTTCCCAACTCAGGGATCAAACCTGGATCTCCCACTTTGCAGGCAGATTCTTTGCTGTCTGAGCCACTAGGAAAGCCCAACAAAATAAAACGTTATAACAAGAAGTCACAGTCGTAGACCACTGATATCAAAGGGACTAGGCTAATGCATCCTCGTGGGAAAAACAATTCTAAAGCAGGCACTACCCAATTTTAAGTAGTTATCTCAATGAACTAAGAAAATCAAATATTTGTTTTTCACTTCAAATCAGGTTTAACCACACTGAAGAGGGGACTTAACGCATAATCATTTTAGGAAAGTTTCTTTGATTAAAATTTGTTTCCTTGAGATACCTCTTGGTTTGGTTAATTCTCATTTTATATACACTATCGCCCTCTACTGAATAGAATTGTAAGGCATTCTGAGGTTTCCTTCATGCTTCTGCAATTACATAACCTACATCCACTTTCAAATATGCAAAAACTCAGTGATTGCTTCCTTCTTTGGCCCCTCAAAAATTATTATTCTTTCTTCTCCCTGACTTTAATTATAGTTTTGGCTATCTTTATTCAGAATATGCTTTAAAATGACAAAGAAATGCTTATTATATATGTCCCACTTTTTAAACCAATACACATATACCACAGAAGTACTTCATTGCTGTCTGTTTCTTTAAAAATAGATGAAACAAGTGGTATATGGTAGAGTGTACAACTTAAAACTCGCCCTAGTTTCTATCTTTCTTTATCAGATATCGGCAAAATTAGAGAAGACTTAACCTCCCTGAACCTCATCTGAAATGGTCACTAGTAATCTCACGGTGGGACAGCATCTAGCACAAGGTCTGCCATAGAAGAGTTGTGCAGTAAATATTTATGAGTTATTTTTTTCTAAGGATTAATAAGTAATATGCAAGTTAATGGAGAATAAACAGAAACAAAGGAAAAATAGTTTTACCAGTCAGCTAGAAAATTTATGGAGGTTCTAAAATCAGCAATGGTGAAATTAGGGCAGATGTATTTGGAAAAACCTGTACATACGGGGACAGAACATGATGTGAGATCCAGACAAAATCAGAAAATTTCCCAAAGAAGACAGAGTAAGATTTTCACGAAAGGTTTTTAAGTGCATAAGGAACAAATGAAGCCTTTTGAAGAACTTGGAATACAACTTTAAATCCCTGACAACTTTGAATATGAAACATTACTTTGGAAAAATAAAGTTTCAATGTCATAAATATTGATTAAGCATTTGGCGCTTTCCCTTAACTACTCATGGAAACATGTTAGTTAGTTAGTTAAGTTGCTCAGTCGTGTCCGACTTTTTGCGACCCCATGGACTGCAGCCCACCAGGCTCCTCTGTCCATGGGATTCTCCAGGCCATTTCCTTCTCCAGGGAATCTTTCCGACCCAGGGATCAAACCCAGGTCTCCTGTATTAGAGGCAGACGCGTTAACCTCTAAGCCACCAGAGAAGCATGTTACATTGTATATTCAAACAAAGTTGTATGTAAGTTCTATAATGTATTATCACATTTGGCCAATGACAAAATATAATTGTTTTAAAGTAAGCTTTTTTGTTATAAAGGAAATATGTATTTATGATAGAAAATACAATATACATCTCAAAAATGATTAAACCAACTGCCTCACTCATACACAGCTTCTCCATGAAGGCTTCTGCTCATATTTTGTTATGTTTCAATCCAAGCTTTGTTAATAGTGTAGTAAATGAAAATAACAGAGCCGAATTAATGGCAATAAAAGGAACTCCTTCAGAAAAGATGTTCTCTTAGAAGTATGGTGTGCTGCCTTTTTAACATTATTTCAACAAACCATTGAATGAAATAGGAAGTTGTCCGACTGCGAGCTATCTGTTGGTAAGTTTCATAGTATGATATCCAAATCCCATGACCTTCTTTCCTATTGGAGAAGGTCTGAGTGCTCACTAAGACATCCAAGTCAGCCTCACGTTCATCCTAGCATGACTTGGGCATACTCCCATTTACGGTTGCTTTATGCTGTCCTACGGCTCTCAGAAAACTATGGTCAGCCAGGGACTGTGTGCTGACGTAGATGCCAGATCTGCCCAGATCCTTTGGGAGTAGCTGTGATGCCTTAAAAATCTCAACCAAGGCCTCCAGCAAAGGATCAGTGGAAGGAGAGCTTGCCATACTTCGAAAGTATTTTTAGGGGACTGCCTGAGACTCTCTGCTCCCAATCCAAGGGCCCAGGTTCGATCCGTGATCAGGGCACTAGATCCCACATGCTCCAACTAAAGATCCCACATGCCTCAACTAAGACTCAGCTCAGCCAAAATAAATATATATTAAAAAAGTGTTTTTAAATGTTACCTCCTTGAAAAAGTCTTCTCTGATTATCTTATTGAAAGAAGCATCCTGACCACTTCCCACCCCTTTATTTTTCACATTTCTAAATCTCCCCTACTAGACTGTAGGTTCCATAAGGCAAGGATTTTAGTTTTTTCCCACTGCTAGGGACCCAGCTCCTAGCCTGGTGCCTGGCACAATCATGAGCGCTTGATTAATACTGAATAAGTGGCTACATGAGTGAATGAAGATTGAAGCAGTATGAGATGCTCATCTACCTCTTCGTGCCGGGGAGAAATAACCCTCTCCGTGTGTGCCCCGCTTGCTCGGCAGGTGAGAGACTCCGCTCAGTCCTTCCTGACGGTGCACGTGCCGCTCCACGTGTCCTACGTCTACGTGACGGCCCCCAGGGGCTGGGCCTCCTTGGAGCACCACACCGAGATGGAGTTCTCCTTCTTCTATGACACTGTTCTCTGGAGAACAGGTATACTCACTGACATCTTACCAAGTCTTACCTTATGCTTCAGCAGCGTTTTTCTGTTTAAAGTATTGCATTTTAATGGTAGCTGCGTTCCTCATCCTGTTGTCCTATTACAGTCAAAGGAGAGCCACATAAAGTGTAGAAAGGATACAGATCCATGGTTTCCGAGAAAGACTGATGTCTGTAAATGTTAGTGCTGGAAGGCCTCCACCATCACGATAAATTCAGTCCAGGGAGCCAGGGACCCAGAGTAGAGGGTGGCAAGTGATAGACAAATCCCATACTGCTGAACGGGTGTGTGCTCTTTTGGAATGTAGTCATGTTCGTTTTCTCCTAGTGAAAAAATGATGTGATTCATGTTGTTTAAGGAGAACAGAGTCTTGAAATCAGATACACAGAAGTGGAGAAATACATCAAGAATAACCTGGGTTACTTTATTCATTTGATATCGAGTTTGCTCTGTTGTTGCATCCTTAAAAGCAGGAATTTTAGCCCTACTTTTACTTCAAAGACGACAATGCTGAATTTTTTCAGTTACCTTCACCCCAGGCTTGTCTGTGTCATTGCTCTCCTTAAGAGGAGCCCCCCCACCCCCACAGAGCCTGGATGGGTGCTGACCCTTCAGCTAAGATCCTCAGGCCTCTCTCTTCTGCCTCCCTCCACCCACCTTCTCCCACTGCCATGAATGTCCCTTAAATGTCCCATGAATGTTCCTTAAAACTCCATGATTCTCTCCTCCATTCACTCCAATGGGTCTGAGTTGATTTTTTTTTTTTTTCTATTTTCGGTATCTTCTACTTCAAACACAACCCCAGGCTCATTTCCTCCCATTGTATTGCTCCCACTCCTCCCCCTTCCCTGGTGGTGACTTACTTGATTGGAGGCAGTTACTTATCTGAGTAGATTTCTTTAGATGGGGCTTCACTTCTACTGATGGAAAACACAGTCCTTCCTTCTGTTAAATGGTTTAATGTCAAATCATTTATTTACATTATATTTCTCATAAGAAATAACCCCAGGGAGTTTTCACAGTCTGGGCCAGATAATTCTTGAGCTGGGGTTTTTTAAACTTACTTTCCCCCTTCTTTGCCTTTAGTTTTTGGCCATACTGAACTCAATGGGTGTCATGCTTGCAATTGCTCTTATTAAAGCCACCGTGGACTCATGTCCTGTCATGTGTAACTAGCTTTCTACAAGCTAATCTGTAATTCTTTATTGCTTTCAATATGAAGTATTGCCACCAGAACATTGGTTATGGTTCTGTTAAGTCCTGAAAGATGTTCTGGCGAGGAAAAGAAAATACAGTCTGAAGCAGACATGCTGTAACCACATCCTGGTGTAAAGTTAATAGTAAGAAGGTTTAGGGACCATTTTTTTCTGTGCTCTGAGGTGGGACCCTGTGCCTTCTCTACAGTGACATCTGCAGGTATAAAGACTATGTCAGAAGAATAGCATTGTGAAAAAGAACCAAATAGAATGAGCTGTCTTACAACGCTGACTGGCTCGTGTCTCTAAATAGAATTTGTTGTTGTTCAGTTGCTAAGTCCGACTCTTGCAGCCCCACGGACGGCAGCACACCAGGCTCCCCTGTCCTTCACTATCTCCCAGAGTGTGCTCAAATTCATGTACACTGAGTCGGTGATGCCATCCAACCATCTAATCCTCTGCCACCCTCTTCTCCTCTTGCCTCCAATCTTTCCCAGCATCAGGATCTTTTCCAAATAGACTCTGTGTTCATCCAAGTATATAAATTTGTCCTAAGTTATATTCAAGTAAGCGTGTGGCTCTGCTTAGAGGAGTCCCTGGGGTAACTTATGTGTAGGCTACTGTCTGAGAGCTCTTCTCCAAGCCTTCACTTGAATGTTCTCTATGTGGTTGCCTACCCAGGAATCCAGACGGACAGTGTGCTCTCTGCCAGGCTTCAGATAATAAGGATCTACATTCGAGAGGATGGCCGTCTGGTTATTGAATTCAAAACCCATGCCAAATTCAGAGGTAATATCAGTGCCATTCTTTTCCTCAAGTTTGTTTTTTTATTATTATTATTACTAAGAAATGTTCAAACACAGAGAAAAGTTGAAATAATAGAACAATGAAGGACAAAGCCAACAATTATTAACATTTTGCTGCGCGCATGTAAGTACACCCACACACGTATTCCCATTTTTTAAATCACATCATTTGAAGATAAGTTGTAGGCATCATGCCACGTTACCCTAAATACAGTAAATCCCCTATATACGAACCTTTCAGGATGCAAACGTGCGTCTAGTTCCAGCAAGAAACCAAAACCTAAACCATCAATGTCAGGCGTGAGTGAAATTGCTGCCTGCCCTCCATCTCCTATTGCTGACGATCCTTTAGATCTGTCAACTGCCATCTCCTCTCTCTCCTCCAATCAGTAATTCTTTTTTGCCTGTTGACTTGATACCAGCCATTTTACTGTACTGCTATACTTTCCAAGGTACTGTACTGTAAGAATAAAAATGTTTTCTATGTTTTGTGTTTGATGTACTATTTGTGTGGAACGTATTATAAACCTATTACAGTACAATACTATATAGCTGATTATTACATTAGTTGCATACCTAGGCTGACTTTGTTGGACTTAGGAACAAACTGGACTTAACGATCACACTTTTGGAACAGAACTCATTCATATGCAGGGGACTTACTGTACTTCAGCAGACACCTCTTGAAACAAGGACCTTCTCTTACATATCACAGTAGCATTACTGTGGGCAAGCTATTTCACACCAATGTAATAACATCTAGTTTCTATTTGTGTTCCCTCCATTTGTGTCCCACAAACATCCTTTATACCTATTTTAATATTTGTTTATATTTGCTTTGCATCTGTTTATATAAAACAAAAGTAAATCCAGTCAGGATCCATACATTCCATTTTGGCTGTTATACCTCTTTAGTCTATTTTAATATAGAATGGGCCACCCTCTTGGCTCAGTTGGTAAAGAATCTCCCTGCAATGCAGGAGACTTGGGAGGATTCCCTGGAGAAGGAAATGGCAACCCACTCCAGTACTCTTGCCTGGAGAATTCCATGGACAGAGGAGGCAGGCAGGGTACAGTCTGTGAGACTGCAAAGTCAGACTGTGTGTCTGATTTTTACTTTTTTATTTTTTTGATATAGAATAGTTTCCCTACTTTTATTTATTCATGACACTAAATGACTGTACTGTAAAAAAGTGGAGGTGTCTTGCTGAATAATCCTTACCTTTTTAAGGATGTTTATAATTGCCTCCTTCCATAAAGGACTTGAGTGGTCCTAATGAGATTTTTTAAATCTGAAATTGATATTTCTACTTATGAACTACTGAGATCTTTCTGCCTCCAAGAGACATGTTCGTTAGAGTTCAAAGTTAAGTGTGTTCAATGTTCATTGTCACATAAGTATTCATATTATTGTGAATGTGCTCATTAGTGCCATTTCTACGAGGCACATTCATTATTATTTATAAATGTATGTGACCCTAACAACAATCATGAGTAGGGTGATGGACTGAGGTAAGAGGCCACGCTGTCCCACCCAGTGTGGGATATATTCTCAGAACCAAGTGGGTAGGTATAACCTTGATTTTTTTATAGAAGAATATTAATTCAGTTTCAAGGCTTTTGTAGGGGCTGACCACAAGCAAACTTACAAATAAGTGTCTGTGTGTTTCCCCTTGAAATAGGACAGTTTGTGATGGAGCACCACACACTCCCTGATGTGAAATCATTCATACTGACTCCAGACCACCTCGGAGGAATTGAATTTGAGCTGCAGCTCCTGTGGAGTGCTCAGACTTTCGATTCTCCTTACCAACTCTGGCGAGCTACAAGCTCTTATAACAGGTGAGTATAGGATGGAGTTCAGGGGTAAATCTGAAATGTTTTCTGTTTCTTTAAGGGCTTTTCTTCAAAAGCTAGAAGAAAACTTTTCAAACTTTTCTATTTTAGAAGTGGGATAGACAGAAGTAGCCATCTGGCAACTAGAGAAACAGATGTAGCTCAGATCAGTTTCTGATATATAAATTAGACAGGGATTACCCTTATTTCAAGAGTAAGAATAGGCAGGGTGCACATCAATTTTTTTCATATCACATTGGCCAGAACTTAGTCACATGGCACATCTACCTGCAAAGGAAACTGGGAAATTTGTCCAACTAATATCTTAGTATAATAAAGAAATTTCATTCCAGTGATCATAACCAGTACAAAATTCAGTATCACTAGTTATCAGGTCCAGATGTCACCCCTTACAATTCAATGTCCTGTAAAATAAATAACAAGATTTAGTCTTCTCTTACACCTGATATAGAGGTAGAATGAGATTAAAATAAATACAGTTGGCTATTCCACTTGTAAAAGGAAAGCACAGGACAAACAAAATGAAAACGTTTACCATTAAAAGAGTAATGGAACCTATAGTAAATATTGTTAGCCCCATTTCGTAGGTAATGAAATTAGTACCTATCTTTAGTATGAAAATATTATTTGCAATTAAAAAGTGGCAAATTGTCTTAAGAATAATTTTTAAAATTTTAATTTTAGTTACAAATGTTTGGTCTTATATCACATTTTTCTTGTACATCCTGATTCCTTTGAAATCAATATATAACAAATAACCTTTACTGTGTTTCCTAGAACCTCATGAGATTGTGCATGTACTTGTCCTAATTTATAGACACAGAAATGGTCCTCTTTAAATCCTTTGCTGACTCCCCACTGCTTACCAAATGAAGTCCAGCTCTCTGAGCAGGACTCATATCCTTCCCTCTAAGCCTCACCTCAAACCCAGGCTTCTAACCACATGTGTTCCCGACCTCTGAATCCACCAGCCCATCCATACCTCTTTGCTTCTATAATCCGCCTACCCTTCTTGCTCCTTGCCTCCTGCACATCTCAAACTCCTCTGAGCTCTAGCTCAGATATCAACCTTTCTGAGATACCTTGGCTGACTCTCCATGCTGTGTTCGAATCTCTTCCTCCTGGTTTGCATGTTGTTCCAGCTTTTACTGTAACACAGCTCAGCATATTATAATGCTCTGAGTCCCATCTCCATTAGATTGTGAGCTTCTCAAGGGTAAGCCCCACAACTGCACGTTTTAGCACATAGTAGTTCCTGAATAAGCAGCCTTTGTGAGCTAACATTTGCGGTAAGGATGTTAAATCCATAGATAAATGGCAAAGCAAAGAGTAACACCAAGCGTTCTGTGCTGTGTACACTGTGAGCCATGCCGAGCACTCAGACCACAGCTGCTTAGGGTTGGGAGACCATAGCAGCTGGGGAACTGACCAAGGCTTCTCCGGGAGGCTGAGCAACTGATGGGAGACTTCTAGTTTTCAGAAAAGAGTTCAGTCGCTCAGTCGTGTCCAACTCTTTGCGACCCCATGAATCGCAGCACGCCAGGCCTCCCTGCTCATCACCATCTCCCGNCTTCTCTTAGGTTCGTGTTGGTATTGATAGTGATTTTGCTTTAAAGCCAGAACTCTAGGTTAGTGTTTTAAGTTTCATCTTGGCTAGTAGTCTCATCAGAGGTTGTTTTCCCACTGGCTCACTGGATAACTTGAATGGATGCCTCCTGAGCACCTTAAACCCCATACATTCTAATGACAGGCATGAAGCTGTCACCTTCACACCGTTAGCCTGTTTGGTTGGAGAAACACTGCCTACAAGTCTGTAAACTTGGATTCAGACATTGTAGACAGATTTTATGTGTTAAGCTTTTTACAGGCCCTTTGACTGTTCTTACTTAGTTGAGCTTCCTTAACCCTATGAGAATTGAGCCTTCCCAGGTGGCGCTAGTGGTAAAGAACCCACCTGCCAATGCAGGGGACGAGATATCAGAAGATCCCCTGGAGGAGGGCATGGCAATGCTCTGCAGTATTCTTGCCTGGGAAATCCCAAGGAAGCCTGGCAGGCTACAGTCCATAGAGTTGCAAAGAGTAGGACATGACTGAAGTGACTTAGCATGCCAGCATGCAGCCCTGTTGGGATTAGGGGGGGAGAGAATGTGATCCCCCCTTTTGTAGAGGGTAGCATCTTAGATGTAGGCTTTGATCGAGGGCAATAAATCAAAGAGGNTTGCAAAGAGTAGGACATGACTGAAGTGACTTAGCATGCCAGCATGCAGCCCTGTTGGGATTAGGGGGGGAGAGAATGTGATCCCCCCTTTTGTAGAGGGTAGCATCTTAGATGTAGGCTTTGATCGAGGGCAATAAATCAAAGAGGAGTCAAGACCAGGGCCAGGTCTTGTGGCTTTGTTTTTTATTTTATTTTATTGTTTATTGTTCAGTATCTCAAAACTCTGTCAGTCTCTTCTGTAAGGAAGCCGAAGCCCTTAGGTGGACAGCAGGGTGGTCTGAGTGACCCTTAGTAAGTCAGGCCAGGGAGGCTGGGCCAGACAGAGCAGGAAAGAGGCAAGACTTCTGCAGACAGCCAGGCTCTGGGTGACTCACACGGGAGGATCTGAAGGCACTACAGGGGACGTCTCTATTGCTGGCTTTTCCAAGGCCTTAAAAGCCGTCGCTGCAAAGATTCTTGCTTAAGGAGCTTAGGTGTATAACTTCCCCCTTCACCAGCCATAATCAAGTCTGAAGATGACAAACTCAGACAAGCGTAGTAGGCACAGGCATGTCTCACGGGAAAGCAGTGCTGATTGTCACAGAAGAATATCGTGTTAGAAACCTAAATATCTGATATGCTTCTTTCTACTGTGAAACTGATGGATAAGGAAATGGCAATCCACTCCAGTACTCTTGCCTGGAAAATTCCATGGATGGAGGAGCCTGCTAGGCTACAGTCATGGGGTTGCAAAGAGTCGGACATGACTGAGCAACTTCACTTTCTTTTTTTCTGTGGTTCCTTTTGGAAAAGGAAGTGGCAACCCACTCCAGTGTTCTTGCCTGAAGAATCCCATGGACAGAGGGGCCTGGTGGGCTACAGTCTATGGGGTTGCAAAGAGTCGGACATGACTAAGCAAGTCACACACACACACACACACACACACACACACACACACACACACACACACACACACACACACACACATATATTGTGAGACTGAAGCAAAATGGCCATTTAATCAAAAGGACTGTCCATGTATCTGGTTACTCAGCAGAAAGAAAGCTGGAAGTTCCTCCCCAAGATAAGCTAGTCACATTTTTTTATTTAGTCAACTGAGTTTTGTTGATGCCCAAATGTTGGCAAAAACAAAATGCATGCAAGCTGTATGTTTTCTAAGGTCATATTTTTTCCCCTGGGTTTCTAGGGCTTGAATGTGCGGCCTGCTTTTATGGTTTGTCAACAAGATCACTCCATAAAATACATTCTGATATCTCACAGCTGTGTATAATTTATTCTGTCTATCCATGCAGCACAAATAAAAATTTTATTTGCATCATCTAAAAGAAATACCAGTGTATAAATACTTAAGCAAAGCTCATAAGAAACCATCCTCTGACTGCATATACTGCTGGGGGGATGTTGTGCAACCAATTAAAAAGCTGAGAGATGGCTTCATTATCCATGTATATAGATAGTAAATACTGTCCTCAGCAAATAATGTTGTTATTCAATTTCTTTAAAAGGTTGCACAACATTCTACAAGTACTGGCAGTCTGCCTCTCAGTTCTCGTTGGAATATTTAGAAATAAAGCCTCTTAGAGGGGAAAACAATCAGTCCCAAAAGACTTCTTTTGGAATAAGATGTCGGTATATGTAGGTGAAAAGGGAAGTGTCCAGTGGTCGGAACATTTTGCCTTCAGGAGAGTAAATAACTGTCGCTCTCTGCTCCTAAGCGCCCGGGAGGAAAAAGGTCCATATACTTGGTTCGTGCAGCTTCAGTTTGATTATTGAAGAGGAAACCCCACAAAGGCCTCCCTTCTCCCCGCCAAATCAAGGATGCAGGCATACTGCCTCTCCTAGGGCCCCACAGGCAGAGGCAAGCTGAGGAGACCTGGATTTCATGGCACGTCTCCTTTCTTCTCAGACAGCGGTCCCCAACCCTTTTGGCACCAGGGACTAGTTTTGTGGAAGACGGTGTTCCCAGGGCCTAGGGCGTGGCGGGGGTTCCGGATGACTCGGGCACATCGCGTTTATTGTGCGCGCTGCTGTGTGCTTAGCTGCTCAGTTGCATCCAGCTCTTTGCCACCCCATGGACCGTAGCCCACCAGGCCCCTCTGTCCACGGAATTCTCCAGGCGAGAAGGCTGGAGTGGGTTGCCATTTCCTTCTCCAGGGGATCTTCTCCACCCAGGGATGAACCTGCATCTCCTGCATTGTCGGATGGATTCTTTACCTGCTGAGACATCAGGGAAGCCCCATTATGCACTTTCTTTCTATTCTGATGTCCACACAGTCTATGGCCCGGAGGTTGGACCCCTGTTTTAAGACAGGCAGCTTCTCAGTGAGTTCTATTATATTCAAAGAGTTTTTCTCTAAGTCTCTGAGGCCTGAGTGATAACCTTCCAGGCCTGTGAGCATCATGGCTGGGATACCCATGGAAACCATCCCGTCTTCCTTACTGTGGCTGGCTGGTGAGCGGTGCAGGACTCCAGGTTTCGATTTATCCAGCCTCGGGGCAGTTGGCTTTGCTATTAAGTACTCAATTTAACAATTCACTTGTGTTGGAAACTTAACTGACAAAACTTCCAGGAGTAACTTATAATCAATTGGTTTGTTTATGTAGAGGAAATTTTAAAATGCTTACAGTCACTCTCTTAACCGTTTAACTTGACTTTCCAGAGGATTAAAATTTTGGCCAGGGTAACTCTTTGGCAGGTGGCATGGTTTTCATTGGTTGAGGGGCAAGTTCAGGCGCATCTGCCGTTTTCACTCTGTAATTGCGGGTATTTCAAATCCTTAATCCACTTCAGACAGCACACCAGCACTCTTTCAAGATGTGTTCACTTAGCTGCACTCTTAGTCCACTCTGCAGAAACTGTGTAACTGGATCAGAACTCACTTTGTTTCAGGAGCTTCTAACATGGGCATCCCACTGAGGGTCTTGTGCATGAGACCTGGGGCTTGGCAAAGCTTCGAGAAGGATCTTGATGAACTGCTTCATTCATGTGTATTACCCACCTTGCGCCTCCCTGCCCTCTACCTGAGGACCACTGCCNGTCCGATTCAGCACTATGGAAAAATAAAAGGTTGAGAGCAGGGTAAAGGGAATCAGGAGTGGGGGACATTGTAATTTGCTGGTTAGGAAGTTCAGTTCAGTCGCTCAGTCGTGTCCGACTCTTTGCGACCTCATGAATCACAGCACGCCAGGCCTCCCTGCTCATTACCATCGAGTCCGTGATGCCATCCAGCCATCTCACCCTCTGTTGTCCCCTTCTCCTCCTGCCCCTAGTCCCTTGCAGCATCAGAGTCTTTTCCAATGAGTCAACTCTTCGCATGAGGTGGCCAAAATACTGGAGTTTCAGGCCTCATTAAGAAGGTATATTTGGGCAAAGAAGGAAACAAGGGAGCTCCCTATGTAGATTATCTGGGGGAAGGGGTTCCTGGCAAAGTTCCAGAATTTGACAAAATTTTGGTGGTTGGAATGGAGTGGATGAAGAAGGTAACAAGAGACAGGGTCAGGCTGCTGTGGAGCCTTGAAAGCCAGTGTGTGGACTTCACTCTAGTGCAACAGGGGCCACTACAGGTTCGAGGGGAGGAACAACAGGATGTGGCCTTTTTGTTTTTGTTTTAATTGGAATATAGTAGTTTTACAATGTTGGATTAGTTTCTTCTGTACAGCAACGTGAACCAGCCACACCTATACATATATCCCTTCTTCCTTGGATTTCCTTCCCATTTAACCCATCTACCCTACTTAAAAATGGGTTTAACCCATTTCCCACCTACCATAGGACACTGAGTAGAGTTCCCTGAGCTATACAGTAGGTTTGCATTAGTTGTCTATTTTCTACATAGTATCAATAGTGTATATATATATCAATCCCAATCTCCCAATTCATCCCATCCCATCCCTATCTTCCCTTGTTATCCATATATTTGTTTTCTACATCTGTGTCTCTATTTCTACTTTGCAATGGCCTGACCTTTGGAAAGCAGGAGTCAGCCATAGACAGTTCTGCCTAATTAAGTATTTCTATTAAGAGCTACTATTCACACTACATAGGTCAATTTTTGTGTAGTTCAAAGATAACATACAAGATCTCATTTCCTGCTGGTTCCAGCTTTGGAGGAAAATAAGGATCGAGTGAAAAAACTGCAGACATGCAGACCTACAGGCATACAAACTTCCAGGGCACAAAGGGGCTTAAAAACTAAGCCCTGAAAGTTTGCCTGGTTTGTCTAAAATTGTATAGTCATGGCAGAAGCAAAGCAAGGGCAGGGCTAGACTGTCTCCCCATTTCCAGCCTGGGCCATCTCACTAAACGGACCCCAGGCTGTGTCCTGAAAGTTGTACTTACTTATTTATTTATTAAGTATAAGTTGTTAGTCACTTGGTCATGTCCAGCTCTTTGCGACCCCATGGACTGTATAGCCTGCCGGGCTCCTCTGTCCATGGAATTCTTCAGGCAAGAATACTGGAGTGGGTGACCAATCTCTTCTCCAGGGGATCTTCCTGACCTAGGGATCGAACCCAGGTCTCCTGCATTGCAAGCAGATTCTTCACCACCTGAGTCACCAGGGAAGTTGGCCAGTTATTTATGTTTACTAAATCTTTGCTATCACTTTACTAATAAACAGACACAAATAATGAGTAAGAAATAGTCAAAGAAGGAACATGGAGAAAGTGAGGACTAATCACAAATCACACTAGTTAGAATTAAGATTCACAGCCCTGAGCTTCTCACTCAGTAGGTGGCAGCCTCCCAAGGCCCTTGAAGAATCTTCCTGCCGCTTCTGGCTGTCTGGCTGCCTTTCAGGCAGCCTGCCAGGGGCTGGGCTGCTGGATGACAAGTGTGGGAAATGAAGTAGGTGAGGGCTACCAAGGCTCTGTACTCTCAGGGTCACGACCTACAGAATCTCATGCCCCACTGTAAACACAGAAATTCCTAGCAAGTCATCTGCGATGAGAAGTGATGCTGTTCTTCAACTTCGTTTAAAGGAAGAGGGTTTGGGAGAGAAGTCCTGAAACTGAATGCTAATGAAGTGGGGGTGGCAGCCGTCTCTAGAGTGGGGTTAGTTAACCCCCAGGCCTTCACTACCTTTTCAATCAGAGCAACAGCAGCCGCTGGCTCGATCACATTTCAGTAAACAAAAGTNGCTCTGCAGCATGTGGAATCTGCCTCAACCAGGCATGGAACCTCTGTCCCCTGCACTGGCAGGCAGATTCCTGTCTACTGCGCCACCAGGGAAGTCCTTGCCCGTTTAATCTTGACAGCGGCCTCAGAGCTGGGTCTCATCACTCTCATCCCTGTTACAAGGGAGGAGCTGTGTTTGATCACCTTGCCCATGGCTACACAAGGTGAGTGGCAGCACTCGAGTTCCAGGATGTCCAGCTCCAGAAACCAGGCTCTTGACTACCCTGCCATCCCAGACCACATGAGTCTGGCAGGAGAGGCCCCTTCCAGCCACGTTGTTCTGAGAAAGGAGTTCATTCCCAAAGACCCAGGCTTCGAATCTCAGTTCAGCCTAACTCTCTGACCTCTGGCGGACTGGTGAAACTTCTCTAAATTTCGGTTTCCTCGCGCGTGCGTGCGTGTGCGTGCACGCGCACTCAGCCGCATCCAATTCTCTTACCACATGACCCCACCGCCAGGCTCCTCTGGCTCCTCTGCCCAAGGAATTTTCCAGGCAAGAATAGTGGAGTGGGTTGGCATGTCCTCCTACAGGGGATCTCCCCACACAGTAGATGAGGATAAAATGAGATGTGGAACTAGCTGGCACAGACACTGACATAGAGTAAAAGTTCAGGATGAGGAGCTGCTAATACTGTGGCCTGGGCTGAGGAGCTGGCTGGCCAGGGAGGTGAGGTGCCCACGGCGGGGGGTGGGCAAGGCGCTCCATGTCTTGGGGAGGCAAAGTCTCAGCACCCCTAGGCTCTGGGCTCAGCTGTAACCATGAG
The DNA here is from genome assembly GCA_006410875.1 of Neotragus pygmaeus. NCBI lineage: Eukaryota > Metazoa > Chordata > Mammalia > Artiodactyla > Bovidae > Neotragus > Neotragus pygmaeus. The sequence goes on along the minus strand of SJYV01038735.1, from coordinate 1,574,888 downwards.
ATGTCAAGCCATCCCAGGCTCCAGTTTTACGCTGGGTACCAAGGAAACGGCAAAAGTAGAAACCAACAAAGTGATTCTGATCAAGACTGGACTGAACGAGGAGCCGGTCTGCTGGTTTCCTAAGGCTTTTAAAGAGGTTGTTTATTTTGATTTCTCTGGAAGCCTCAGGGGTCCAGGCTGATGCCCTCAGGAAAATATGACTGGCCATTCAGTTACTGTAGATACACAGGAGCATCAGCCAGGAAGTGGGATGGACTCTCCGGTACATTTCAGGGAAGATTCTGGAAGATTTTTTAGGCAGTTATGTGGACTCAGCCCTTCTAATTTCCCTACACTACACAAAGACAACGCAAAGGGGAACGGATGTGCTCTGGGTCACACAGAAGATTGCTGTTTGAGGTGGCAATTCAAGATTTCTGGGTGCTAACAATTAAGACTCTCTTGTGGCCAGGACAACCCCTCTGCCAGCCCCTGGATATGACTGCCCCATGCCGTCTCACTGTTATACCCATCACAGCACAGCACCTGGGAAGCAAAGTCACAGAAGAGTGGGCAACAGAATAGCTCAATGTGGCGATGGAGTTAGACAGACAGGGTTGGGTTCAAATCCCAACTCTGCCCCTTCTCAGAAAAGCTGGCACACAGTTAGAAAGCAGGGAAACTGGAGGAAGAGACCAAAGCTGGGGTGGGAGCAGGAGCCCCTGAGGTGGAGGTGAGACCATCTATACAGACAAAGCTCCTAGAGGAGACCCTTCCTCCAACCCAGACTGGAGAGTCAGACTGCCCGCTTCAAACCTGGCCCTGCAGCTAGACAGCGGTGTTTCCTTGGACAAGTCAACCTAGCTTCTCCATGTGAACCTGGGTCTCCCTCAAGACAGTTGGAACAGTAAATGAGTGAATGCCTCCGAAGTACTGAGCACCGCCTCCAGCAAACACTGAGTCACGGCGAACACGTCCTCTCCAGGCTCTCTAGGTACTTACAGTGCTCAAAGTAGTAGGAGATGGAGGCCAGATTAGAGGCAGAGCCTGGGAGCGGGGCTGCACAGTCTGGATCCTTTGCTAATTAGCCATGTGGCCTTGTCAAGTTACCTAATTCCTCAGTGAAGACACAGTCCCTGCCCTCACAGGGTTGTTCGGAGAAGGCAATGGCACCTCACTCCAGTACTCTTGCCTGGAGAGTCCCATGGATGGAGGAACCTGGAAGGCTGCAGTCCATGGGGTCGCTAGGAGTCAGACACGACTGAGCAACTTCACTTTCACTTTCATGCATTGGAGAAGGAAATGGCAACCCACTCCAGTGTTCTTGCCTGGAGAATCCCAGGGACGGGGGAGCCTGGTGGGCTGCCGTCTATGGGGTAACACAGAGTTGGACATGACTGAAGTGACTTAGCAGCAGAGAAGATCCAATAAAACAAGATAAATGGAAGGACTGAGTGCACAATGGGGTACATACAAGCTGACCACCTTGAACAGACAGCTCCACTCTGGACCTTGCCAGTCCTAAAACATCCCTCACTCCCAGACCCTGAATGCCAAACCCTCTCAGTGGCCCATCCTCTCTTCTCCTGTGTGCTGGCCTCCCTGATTGAGCCTGAACCCCAGAGCTGGCACCACCCAGAACCTTGGGCAGCCTCTGCATGGACCTGGAGTTGGGGACTTCCTGACATCTCTTGGTTACAACTCAGTCCACAGCCTGCTGAGTGTTGAGACTTTACCTTCTGATGCCCTGGCGCCTCCCAGCCCCAGACCTTGTGCCCCCTCACCTCCTGGCTGGCCTGCTCCTGGGGCTAGCCGGTTCATGAGCCCAGATCATGACATTACCGGCTATTCATTTTGAACCTCGTCAGTCTGTGCCAGGTGCTTCACAGAAGCTGAGGCAGCCGAGCTGTCCTCCATGGCTAACCTTCACTCTGGATGCTGGAAACACACAGGCCTGTAGATGTTCTTAACAGCTCCCAGGAAAACGCAATGCCTTCCACCACTGTTGCTAAGCCCGAGGCGAAGCCACTGCTTACCAGGCTGCAGGACTGGATCTAAACTCTCAGAAAGGGACTGACTGGCTCCATTCCCCTGCCCTGTGACTCCTCACCTCAGGGCCCCACCCCTGCTCCAGAGCACATCAGTCCAGCCCCTGGTGCCTCCCCATCCCACCTCCTGCAGCAGTTTCAAGTCCTCTTGGACCTTTTCACTGTGAGGTCCTTGGACACTTCAAGATTTCTCTGAGCCTCTTCTCACTCCTGACCCTTCCCTGTCTGTCCTTCCACGTCTCCAAGACAAGTCCTCTGATGCTCTTGATTCTCCGCCTTTCATTTCTTGACTTGCCCTTTTCCCACGTGGCCTCTGCAGCAACTGACAGTGCTGCTCACCACCTCCTTGACACAGGGCTCCATGGCTACCTGGCCGCTGCTCCCTCCCGGGACTGCCTCTTCTGCTGTTGCTTCATCTCACCTCTTACTTCCTCTGTCTCTGCCCATTGGCTATGGGCAGATGTGGCAATGACTGTGCCTGCAGTAACCTCTGCTACACATTCACACCTTCCCACAGCGATCTCGGCCAGGCACGACTCCAGGGAGCGCCATCCAACTGATGACGAGACTCTCAGCTGGAACTGGGAGCTCTCTCCTGAGCTCCAAACTGACAGCTTGTTTGGAACATCCCACCAGCACCTTGCACTCTGCCCATCTCTGCCCACCCATGTTCTTTAGCTTGGTTTCTTCCTGATCACATAGGGTTGGATTCTGAGTCTCCATTTCTCCTCAGCACCCTTCTTTCAGAAGCCTCAGCACCTCTCCTCCAGTGAATTTATTCTGATCCATGCTGCCTTACCTTACTTAGGCCCTTGTAACTCCTAACCCACTCCATGCAATTGCCTCCCAACTGACTTCTGCTTTGAGTCTCTCTTCCCTCTCAATAACCCTGTATGTTGTTTTAAGATCAGTACCCTATCTTCCACCTGCTATCAAAAACTTCATTTCTGTTTAATCACAGCTCCTGTTTTATCCAGNCCCCAAACAGGCCTCATTTTCTAAATCGGAAGAAATCAACTCAACAACCTAACCAAATCCCTGCATAGTTTCAAAAAGTAGACTCTCTCTATATATATCTTTATATGTGCTATTTACATATAAATAGATATATACATATACACGCATCTATAAATTACATTCTATGGAGAGTTCTCTTTCCTCTTCCTCTTTATACTTGGCCAACACCTCTGATTGCTTCCACTGAGGTGACTGGTGGTGGCTCCTGGGAGGGGGGAAGAAAGGCAGTTGGGCACCCCCTCCCCCAGCCCTTCCCACAGACATTTGCTGCAAGTTTTACATTCTACTTTCGTTGCCATGGTTTCTGTATCCTAGGAGAGAGCTGACGTGGAGCCCGAGCGTTTGCCAGCCCTGGGAGGAAGGGAAGCAGCCCCGTGGCAGGTTTTCCTGTCTGTCCTAAGAGCTTTCTGCATTTACTGGGTGAGAGAGAGGGCAGTTGTGCAGCGTTCGGCCTCCAATTCCATTTTAATTTTTTTTTCTTTGTCTTTCCTTAAGTGTATAGTCCGTCACCTTGGCTCAGTGCATGTCACCAAAAATTCTCCAGGGATCTCATAGTCTGGGGAGGAGAGTGGTAACAGTTAGCCTGGCAGTTATGTGTCCTGGAGCCTGGAGCTTAGCCCCCACCGACAGGCCAGGTCCTGGGCCCTGCAGTCTGTTCCTCTCTCCCAGTGGCACCAGCAAATGGCCTCAGAGCAGAGCCTGCAGCTGAGGGGACCCAGGCAGAAGAGGCGGTGGGCAGAGCACCAACTAAAAAGGAACCCTGACCAGCTCTGCCCACAGTCCTTTGGGCCTGGTCCAAGCTGTCCCCTCCGGCAGCTGCTGGGAACGGAGCCTGCTGTAAAGAGGGGAAAGGTGGGAGGGTGGCGTGGTGGAGCCTGCTACCACCACCTCTAACTTTTTCTCCCATTCCTCTGTGCTGAGGCCTCTCTGTTCACGGGACCCTGAACTTGTGACCTTTTGTTCCCTTCCTCAGACCACAGGTGAGACGCATGGGCAGTCAGATGCCTGCAGCTGCCGGGTGTAGAGCTGCTCAGAGTGCTCCCGATCCAGCCAGACTAGCACCAGCCTGGGGGCAGCACCTCTCCTGCTCCCAGCCTGTCGGCTCCCCCCCACACGCACCGCACTTCTTCCTGCCTGTAAGGACAGGGCAAGAAGAAGGGCTGTCTGCTCACCCATCCTCACACGGTTCATCCTGGTGTCTGCCGGGGAATGTCGGGGAGCTACTGACTGCCCAGTAATACCAGGCGGCCTAGATCCCAGGGCACAGATAACAGCCTGTAATGCTTGGGAAAGGGCCCTGGGGGACCACGTGGCTGGAGGAGACCAGGTGAGCCCTAGGCACCCCTCAGCTCTGGAGCCAGGGGGCAGGGTAGGGTGGCATGGAGCCGCCCTGGAGGGCTGATAGACTTCAGCTTCCCCACTCACCCCGGAGCACTCCCAACTCTGCAGGCTGGGGTCAGGCTGAGGACAGGGGAACTGCGCCGCGCGGTCACTGGGCCCCCTCCCTCCCTCCTCATACCCTCCTCTGCCTCATGACCAAGACCAGAGCTGCCAGGAGTTGCCAGGCAGAGGAGGCCCTGGCTCATACTTGGACCTCGGCGGCACGGCTGGCCCAGGACTATCCATGCAGGGAGGCCTGCACCTCTGACAGTCGGCTGCAGCTTGGGGTTCCCATCTTCTGTGCTTTGTTGTACATGTCTGTGTCACCAAAGTAGCGGGCCCGGTACAGCAAGCCTTCCTCTGCAAAGCAATGGGGCAAGTTAGGGCATGCTTCTAAGGCTGCTACGATGTCAGCGTGGTCTGTGCAGGAGGGGAAGGGTGGTTATGGGCCCAGGGATAGGGGCAGAATCCCTTTAGAGTAGACCCCCGCTGGGGAACAGGATAGAGGCCCCTTTTGATAGAGCACAGGTGAGGCCAGCCAGGGTGAGGACCTGTCATCCTGGGCAGACTGCCCCAGGGCCCCACAGATAGATCCAGACATCCATCAGCGAGTGGCCAAGGGATTTGCCCCAATTTCTCTCTACATGGTTACCTATGGCAGCCAAACAGCAGGCTGATTGCAGTGATTTATAGGAAGCTGGAAAAAACCTCCAGGTGGCCCCTGGCTCCTGGCCCCAGGGAAATACAGGGGTGGAGGTGGCTTTTGGCTGGGCCATGGCTGGCGCAGGGCAGGGCCAGGCGCTCGGCCCACAGATCACGGGGGAGCAGCGCCTTCTTCTTCCAAGCTCTCAGGCTTTGTGTACCACCCTTCCCAACACACACACAAACACACACAAACTTACTTTGCTGCTTCTCCTTCCAACAGTTGTTTCGAAGATTGGCAATATAATCATCTTCCACATTCCGTTCAACCATTTTGAGGCTGGAGCCTGTGTACTCCTCAGAGAACGTGTCTGCCACATAGTAGACGACGTTCAGGTGGTCAGTGACTCGCTTGTGGACGTGGCCCACCGACCTGGCCAGAAACAGAGCAAGTGCAAAGTGGGCGTGGGTCCACAGACCCAAGGTAGCGCTAGAGATGACTGGGGCCCCCAACAGAAGGTGCCACACAGGTCATGGGGTAGGGGCCAGAGCAAGAGCTCCCTGCTGCTCTGGAGAAAAGAAAGAGGCTCCCTCTGGTACGAGTGGCCCAGACCACGGCAAGGGGTGCCTCCGGCTCTCTGCTTACCACACTGCTGCCTGGGGCCTCTGGGGAGCAGCCCCTCTCCGGGAGGGCCTGGTCAGGGCAGCAGGGAAGCCAGGGTGAGTGCAGGCTCCACTTGTGGTGAGCTGTGTGACCTGAGCTCCCCGTGCATGCATTCCCTGTTCATCCCCTAAGCCAATCCTTGCTGAAGGCCTGCCCTCCTATCCCGGGGCTCCTGGTCCAGAGTAAAAAGGCTTAGGAACAAAATGACAGGAAGGATTCTAAGGCGCTGTATCCTTCCACCTCTTGGAATCTTCTAGCTCCAGCTGCAGGCTCTGCAGGCTTAGGGCTTCCCAGGTGGCCCTAGTGGTAAAGAATCTGCCTGCCAATGCAGGAGACATAAGAGATGCAGGTTCAATCCTTTGGTTGGAAAGATCCCCTGGAGGAGGAAATGGCAACCCACTCCAGTATTCTTGCTTGGAGAATCCCATGGAGAGACGGGCCTGGCAGGCTACAGTCCATGGAGTTGCAAAGAGTCAGACATGACTGAAGTGACTTAGCATAATGCGTGCAGGCTCGGTGAAGAGCCTCTATGTGCTGATAGGAGTTAGTGGTTTGGTGAGTACAGCTTCTGTCTGCCCATTCCTGCCTCTCAGCTCTCTAGCTACAGAGAAAAAGGCTGGCATCAGGCCAGAGTGCCTGTGTTGGCTGGTGTGGGTCCAGTGGACTGACTCTGCCCCCTGCTGGCTCAGAGGGATCCTGCCAGGCTCCCAGGCTGAGCCCAGCCGCTAGGTGGGAGCACAAAGAGTCGCTCTATATCAGATACTTTGTCAGGTGCTGGAAATAAATAAGGGGAGCTGATGCCTTAAAAGGGCAAATAACTTGCCCACGTTCACCATCAGTGGTTAAGACCGTATATTCATTTGACAAATGTTAGCGAGCATTTCTCGGAGAAGGCAATGGCACCCCACTCCAGTACTCTTGCCTGAAAAATCCCATAGATGAAGGAGCCTGGAAGGCTGCAGTCCATGGGGTTGCTGAGGGTTGGACACGACTGAGCGACTTCACTTTCACTTTCATGCATTGGAGAAGGAAATGGCAACCCACTCCAGTGTTCTTGCCTGGAGAATCCCAGGGACGGGGGAGCCTGGTGGGCTGCCGTCTACGGGGTCGCACAGAGATGGACACGACTGAAGCGACTTAGCAGCAGCAGCAGCAAGCATTTCTAATGAGCCTGGCATTTTATATGTATAACTCATTTAATGATCACAAGCAGATATTCCCATTTTGTAGGTGAGGAAACAAAGGCTCTGAGAAGTTGCATAAACAGTCTGGGCCACAGGGCTGCTTAGCCAGGAGAGGAGCTGGGGTTCACTGTGGCCCTTGCTGACTCTGGAGCCTCCGTTCTTTTCACGGCCTCGGGGCCCTCCAGCGGAATGGAAGGACAGAGGCTCCTGTTTCGAGGCCAGCAGTAAGATGGGGAGTGTCATGAAACCTGTGAAACCACACACAAAACAGTGTGCACGCACAGCATTCTAGGGAAAAGAGCTGCAGGTTTCGCTGTGATTTCTTAGGGGACTATGATCCTAAAAAGATCAAGAACCTCAGCTTAACAAGGTCTGTTTTCTTGATTCTAAGCCGCTTCTGCAATTCGATTAGGCACCTGCTGGAAGAGAATGGGAAGGAAGGCCCCTGGTGGGGGCTAAGACTCCATAGCTCCCGCCCCACCCCACGGTATACCCACGACCCTGGACTCACCCCAGCGGCAGGTACTCACGGTCTTAGGCTCAGACTGTAGGGTGGACTGGACACCATGAGCTGGCTGAGAGCTGACACCAGGATCAGGATGAGGATGGGCATCAGCTGGACAAACACCCCCAGCCCACCCTGGAGGGAAGAGCCAATGGTCACCCAGGCTGAACCTGGTGGGGCGAAACGCTGGTGGCAGACGCCACAGTGGAGCCCAGGTGGTGGGAGCCTGTGCAGACAGGCCTCGATGCCTCTCCCAGTCCCTCCCATGGGCCCCCAAATACAGAAACCCCTCTACCTGTCCGTTTCCCCAAATAAAAACAAAGCAGCAACTGGGGTTAAACACTGGGGTGGGAGGTGGGTATACGTATTTACTTGTGAGAGAATACCAAAAAAAAAGACGAGCAAAAGTGTCTGCCTTCAGATGAATGGGAGGCAGGGCTTGAAGGAGGCTTTCTCTATATCTGCCTTTCTGAATTCTGAACCCTATGACTGTACTACCAATTTAAAAGTTGCCAGTTGAGAAATTATAAATTTGCTCAGTGTGTGATAATTTGTGATTTTAAAAAACTTCTGTATGTTAAATACACACAAAATAAAAGTTTAAAAATGAATAAACAAAAACAGAAGGCCACATTATCAGAGCACAAGAGAACCCTCTGCCTGGTATAATTTTAAATATTCTGCAACTGTCCACAGTATTTTAATCTTAGCTAACTGCTTTAATTTCAGTCAGCCACCTGTTCTTATAATCTGTGGCACTCAAAGGATGTTTGATGCATTGTCTTGTTATAGCTCTTGTATACATTTTTAAATACTGAAGAGAAGCAAGAAGACCCAAACCTATGTTGTCATCCTTCATAATTCTCTTGTGAAGTTTAACCTTCCATTGCTTGGTAAAATATCATTTTACCTTAAGAACATATAGACCTCACGAAGGCCGTTAACACTGGAACCTGCCTGGAAGTAGGGAGGTTTCTGCATTCCATTTCCCAGCAGAGGCCATCACACCCAACTCCCGCTGTGGGTGCTGTGGAGTGTGGCTCCCTCTGGTGTCCTTTAGTGGAATGGCAATGGGGGGACCGAGTTAGCTCCCTGGCTGAGTTGTGGGGTACTGCTGTCGCAGGATAGCAAGGTACTCCCCACTCCAGGCCTCACCCTCTTGGGTGAGGCACTCTTCCCGTACCCATCCCTTCCTCACTCACATCACCCTGGTTCTCCCTGCGGTCCTGCCTTTGATGGTACGTGTAGCGCATGCGGCCATTGCTGTAGACGTGGACGTTACCTGGGGGTCAGAGGGACTGAGTCAGGAGTGGGGCTGCTGGGAAGGGGAGAGAGGCTGGCATCCCATCTCCCACCAGCACCACCAGGGAGGCCTGGATGTGGGGGAGAGCAGGGAAACTTACTAGATGGAAAGCCACCACCAAAAAACATGTTGAAGAGATCTTCAGGGGAGATGTCGGCCTCAAAGCCGCGGTGGAAGTCCGCATGCCCATGGCCGTGCCGGGCTGCCTGGCCCTTGTCATCACCAAACTGGTCATACTGCTTCCTTTTCTCTGGGTTGCTAAGTACCGCGTATGCTGTGCCGATGGCTAGAGGCAAGAAAGGAGGCAGAAAGATGAGGTCCAGGGACGCTGGGGGGTAGGCCCACGGTGGCCAAGTGCTTACTTCCTTCAGGCGTTCAAGCGGTGCTCTACGGTGCGGACGGTGGGGCAGGAGGAGGGATGCTGGAACACCTCTGAACGAATCGGGGCAGCCCGGACCGGGTGGAGGATTAACACTCAGTCCTCACTCTCCACCACATGATGATGGTCCAGTTTTTTCTATTGATCAGGTCCTTTATGGGCATTACCCTACTTACTCCTAAGAGCTCATCTCCATTTTACCAATGAGAAAACTGAGTCTCAGGGAGGTTAAGTGTAAGCTCACACAGGTCTGATGCTGCAGAGCCAGGAATCAAACCCAGGTGAGTCTTGCTTTAGGTCTGCTCTCTGACTTTATGAAAACCACCAAAATACCTCCTCCTCATTCCTTTCTCCTGGGGTGTCTGGTGGGATCCTTTCTGGAGGGTACGTAATCTTCAAGTCACCACAGCACAACACAAGGGCGAACAAACACGTGATGTGCTATGGTAAACTGGAGAGCAGGAACTGCCAGGAGGGGCCAGGACCCCGGGCTCTAGACTCCACTGCTGGTGGTGTGGCCTGGGCGGGCCCTCTCTTCCCTGGGGTCCAGGTCCCAGCTGTGATTCCTCGGCCCGGCCCCCATTAGAGCTCCCGGGGGTGGGGAAGCCTGTGCCTGGAAGGCCCCAGCTCTGAGCCCTCCTTAGTCTCTCCTCCTCCTCCAGCAGCCCACACCCTCAAGGCAGCAGGTCAAAGCTGCCTCTGCTTCAGAGCGTGCAACTCCTTGAGAATGAGAATGCCTCTCCTCCTTCCACTGTGACAGAGCCCGGAGGCCAGGGCTGGAGAAATGTTAACCCCAGCCACCTTGCCTCCTCATTCCTTTCTCCTTCTGCCCCGGGGTTGGTGGACATGCAGTGGGGGAAGATGCCTGCAGACTGCCCCACTGGGCACCCTGAGCAGCCTGGAATGGAGCACCTGGGGTGGCCCCGAGAGAGACACACGGGGTCTTGGGGATCTGTTCTGTGCAGGCTCCCCACCTGGCGACGGTCATAGCCCCGGTATAGCACAGCACCCTGCCTGGGCCGGGGAAGGGGGCCAGTCACCACACCCCAGAGGGAGGTGAGCCTAAGACCATGAAGGTCCCGTGGAGGACAGCCATGTGTGAGAGAAGAGAAGGGATGTCTGTGGAACTGCAGGCCTAGCAACTCAGCACTGGCACAGAGCCGGCCTATGTGCCTGATATGTTCAATGCAAATATCAATGATTAAAGGGCAGCTTATGATTTCAGCCAGAACTGAAGCCCCCTCCCCAGAAATAACGGGCCCTGAGTCCAGAGAGACTGCCATGTCCCCTATTGGAGGTGAGCGCTTGTGCGTGGTGTGTATGTGGGTGTGGGTGTGTGTGTAGAGACGGGTGGGTTGGCTGCAGCTGCTGGTCTGAGGAGGCCACCAAGCTCTAATCCAGGCCATCCAGCTTCTCAGAACAGGGAAATAATTTTCAAGCTCCCAGGATATGGAGGTGACACAAGTGGGTCAGGAGGCCTCCTTCAGCCCCTCAATCAGCATGTGACCTTGGCAAAGGCACTGGTTCTCAGCTCCCGTGCTGTAACTCCGGGGAGGGAGGGGGAAGGAGAGAGAGGAGCGGTGCCAACTGCACTCTGAGACTGCGGGGTGGAGGCAACTACAGGGCCTTCTTCCCAAAAGCAGCTCCTAAGCTGGGAGGACTTGGGTCCAAGGCAGCTTCCAGGAAAAGCCCCTCCTTCCCTCCCAAGGATAGGAGATCAGAACACCCAAACGCAGGAACCTGGTCAGCTTACCTTTGAAAGCTTCAGTGGCGCCAGGCGCATGGTTCTTGTCGGGGTGGAATTTGAGGGCTAGTTTGCGGTAGGCCTTCTTCAGGTCCTCATCTGAGGCCCCTCTGCTCACCCCCAGGATCTCGTAGTAATCTTTACACTGCTTGACCCTGGAGGAGGAGCGAGTAGAATCTGGCGAGGGAGCTCCCTCGCC
>SJYV01038735.1:1551348-1563701 GCA_006410875.1 Neotragus pygmaeus | reverse complement strand
AGGGAGCTCTCGTGGGCCCAGGCTGGGAAGGGAGGTGGCTGATGAAAGAGCAGTGTGGGCGCCCAGCTCTGAGCAGGCTGGGGGACTAGCAGGACAGGCCCAGCGGAGACAGCAAGAATATATTTAGGATTTAAGAGGGGGAAGCTGCTGTTTCTGCCAGGCCAGGAACCATTCCCTGAGCTAACAACAGCACCCTTGCTGCAGGCACCTAGGAAGGACTGTCAGTCAGGGGCCTCTGCCCAAGGGCAGGTGTGCCCCGGGTTGGGCAGCCCTGCCCTCCTTGCAATCTGAGGCTGAGGGGCAAACAGGCCAGATGTGGAAGGTGTCTGTCCACCCATCACAGGACTCTGAAGAGACGCTGTTTCTCTCCCTCTAATTTTTACTCCTGGGGTCCCTGGAGACTCCCTGATTCTTGGCCCATAGTTGGTTTCTTTCTTTCTTTCTAATGCTTATTTTTGTTTTTATTTTTAATGCTGGGTCTTAGGTGCAGCATTTGAACTCTCAGTTGCAGTATGTCGGATCTAGTTCTCTGATCAGGGGTCGAACCTGGGCCCCAGTATTGGGGGTGTGGAGTCTTAGCCACAGGACCACCAGGAAAATGCCCATCACCAGTTCCTATGGCCTACATACAACTCATGGGCTTGTCTGGTCAAAGTCCTGTCTGGTCAGAAAGATGTAAATTCAGCAAATACTTTTATGGGAAACTATCGTCACACTGGGTCACACACAGGCCTGAAGCTTGACAACATCTTCACTAGCAGCCAGGATCACGGGGGAGTGAGCGCAGAGGGACTCCCCAGGCTAGCTGGTGGGGAGGCCTCTGGAGAAACGCGAGCAGGAGCATCTAATCCTGAGCAGCCGTGGCTGGGTTGTCTCGGCCTGGTGTGAGCTGCTCCGTGCTGGGCCTGCCCAAGCCTTGGAGGGATAATTCCCCCTGTCTCCATCCTACCCCGCACAGGCTCTGATCTGAAAGGGTCTTTGTTGGGGGCAGGAGTGTGGGTTGGGGGAGTATCTGGAGGGGAGACCAGGCCTCATCTCTGACAAACGGGGCTGTGTAAAGAGGCCCAGGATCTGCTGGCCTGTGGCTGAGGAGGCCGGCAGCATCAGCGGTTTCCAGCCTTTGCTGTGGGCTGCCGGGGCAGAAGGGGACAGTGGGGACCCAAGGCCCACACTAGAATCCAGGGCCTCATGGGAAATAGGAGAGGGCCTTGTGACCCTGACTTCTGAGTATCCTCCATCCAGCCTCAAGGTCCTCCCAGGCAAGGTAGACGATGGGCGGCAGGAAGCCTTCTCTAGATGTGAAAACGTCCCAAGCCCCAGGCTCTGGCCCTCCCCCTGCCCAGTCCTCTACCTTTTCACGGCTGCTACTTGCTCGGCGGTGTAGCCTTTGGTGCTCTCTCCTCCTCCCGCCTCACCGTTGGCCGAGGGCGCGTTGGCCCCAGCTGCTTTCCTATGGGTCGCGTGAGTTGCCTCTGTGGGTTGGGGTTGGTCGCTGGCAGGCTGTGGTTTCTGGTTGAGGGACTCGATCAGGGCTGTGCAAAAAGCAAGACAACTGTTCAGGGTTCCTGCTCCAGCAATGGCTGAGGGCCTGCCTGGCCCTGGGAGATCCCAGGACCCCTGTACCCCACCCACTCTTCTTCCCAACATAGCTTGATCCTTTCCTGACTTGGGCCTGAGGGCCTAAGGGGATAATCGCTTGCTCTCTGAGGAGCCACAGTTCTGAGGGTAAAGCCAGCACAGAAATAAACTACTAATCTTTTAGGTTTTTAAAATCCCAAGGTAATGTGTGTAAAAGCCACCCTCTGTTGAGTGCCAAGATGGGCAAAGCACTCTGTAAGGGGGCTCCACTTGGGAGGACCACCAGAGTCAGCAGGGACTGGGAGGAAGGCCTCCCGCTCAGCCGTGGAGAGGACAGGGAGCAGCGATACTGCCCCATGGGGCAGGTGTGTGGGGTCAGGACACACATCTGCTGTGCTCATGGCTTGCTACTGTTTACTTTCTTCAAACAGCTGGCCACGCCCAATGTCCTGCTTCAGCGTTCACAGTTTGTACAGGGCATTAGCGGTCATGCTCAGAGAGGCTCACAGATATCCAAACACAAGTCCTTGGTGCCTTTTGATTCAATGAGGAAAGGCCCATGTCTCTGGGAGGAGTCCCCTGTGCCCACTCATTACAGGCCCAAAGCCAGCTCTGAGCCCGAGTCATGCCTGGCGAACAGCACCCTGGGAATCCAGGCATCTGGGCCGCTGCAGGGACCTGGGACCCCTCCGTGCAGAGGAGGGGCAGCAGTGCAGCCTGACTGGTCCCCAACTTCCTTCAAATGTGCCAGCTGTTTGCTGGGCTCCAGGCACTACGATGCGTGTGGGCCTGGAGGAGGCCCAGAGCCGGGCTCCAGGGAGCAGAGCACCGGGGCTCGAGTGGCCCACTGTATCCTGAGCCACAGGCACCGCTGCGCTACTTGAACACTCGCATGTTCTCACCGAGCCAGCAGCTGGGAGATACAAACACAGAGGCTGACAGGTGAGCTGGCCCTGCATGAGGAGGCGGAGGGGCTCCTGCAGCAAAGCCCAAGAGGGTGCTCGGAGAGAAGCCACAGCGGTGGGTGCTCACCGTGAGTCAGCAGCCTGGACACCGAGCGCTGCGTGTATTGGCTCATTTAATCTTTTTAAAAAACTTAATGATTTATTTTTCGGCTGTGCTGGGTCTTCATTGCTGCAGGCAGGCTTTCACCAGTCGCAGAGAGCGGGGGCACTCTCCAGTTGTGGCGCTTGGGCTGCTCACTGTGGCGGCTGCTCTTGTGGCGGAGTGAAGGCTCTGGACATGCAGGCTTCAGCAGTTGCAGCACGGGCTCATTGGCTGTGGCGCGCCGGCTCTAGGGCGCGGGCTCAGCAGTCGTGGCGCATGGGCTTAGCTGCTCTGCAGCATGTGGAATCTGCCTCAACCAGGCATGGAACCTCTGTCCCCTGCACTGGCAGGCAGATTCCTGTCTACTGCGCCACCAGGGAAGTCCTTGCCCGTTTAATCTTGACAGCGGCCTCAGAGCTGGGTCTCATCACTCTCATCCCTGTTACAAGGGAGGAGCTGTGTTTGATCACCTTGCCCATGGCTACACAAGGTGAGTGGCAGCACTCGAGTTCCAGGATGTCCAGCTCCAGAAACCAGGCTCTTGACTACCCTGCCATCCCAGACCACATGAGTCTGGCAGGAGAGGCCCCTTCCAGCCACGTTGTTCTGAGAAAGGAGTTCATTCCCAAAGACCCAGGCTTCGAATCTCAGTTCAGCCTAACTCTCTGACCTCTGGCGGACTGGTGAAACTTCTCTAAATTTCGGTTTCCTCGCGCGTGCGTGCGTGTGCGTGCACGCGCACTCAGCCGCATCCAATTCTCTTACCACATGACCCCACCGCCAGGCTCCTCTGGCTCCTCTGCCCAAGGAATTTTCCAGGCAAGAATAGTGGAGTGGGTTGGCATGTCCTCCTACAGGGGATCTCCCCACACAGTAGATGAGGATAAAATGAGATGTGGAACTAGCTGGCACAGACACTGACATAGAGTAAAAGTTCAGGATGAGGAGCTGCTAATACTGTGGCCTGGGCTGAGGAGCTGGCTGGCCAGGGAGGTGAGGTGCCCACGGCGGGGGGTGGGCAAGGCGCTCCATGTCTTGGGGAGGCAAAGTCTCAGCACCCCTAGGCTCTGGGCTCAGCTGTAACCATGAGATGTCAAGCCATCCCAGGCTCCAGTTTTACGCTGGGTACCAAGGAAACGGCAAAAGTAGAAACCAACAAAGTGATTCTGATCAAGACTGGACTGAACGAGGAGCCGGTCTGCTGGTTTCCTAAGGCTTTTAAAGAGGTTGTTTATTTTGATTTCTCTGGAAGCCTCAGGGGTCCAGGCTGATGCCCTCAGGAAAATATGACTGGCCATTCAGTTACTGTAGATACACAGGAGCATCAGCCAGGAAGTGGGATGGACTCTCCGGTACATTTCAGGGAAGATTCTGGAAGATTTTTTAGGCAGTTATGTGGACTCAGCCCTTCTAATTTCCCTACACTACACAAAGACAACGCAAAGGGGAACGGATGTGCTCTGGGTCACACAGAAGATTGCTGTTTGAGGTGGCAATTCAAGATTTCTGGGTGCTAACAATTAAGACTCTCTTGTGGCCAGGACAACCCCTCTGCCAGCCCCTGGATATGACTGCCCCATGCCGTCTCACTGTTATACCCATCACAGCACAGCACCTGGGAAGCAAAGTCACAGAAGAGTGGGCAACAGAATAGCTCAATGTGGCGATGGAGTTAGACAGACAGGGTTGGGTTCAAATCCCAACTCTGCCCCTTCTCAGAAAAGCTGGCACACAGTTAGAAAGCAGGGAAACTGGAGGAAGAGACCAAAGCTGGGGTGGGAGCAGGAGCCCCTGAGGTGGAGGTGAGACCATCTATACAGACAAAGCTCCTAGAGGAGACCCTTCCTCCAACCCAGACTGGAGAGTCAGACTGCCCGCTTCAAACCTGGCCCTGCAGCTCGACAGCGGTGTTTCCTTGGACAAGTCAACCTAGCTTCTCCATGTGAACCTGGGTCTCCCTCAAGACAGTTGGAACAGTAAATGAGTGAATGCCTCCGAAGTACTGAGCACCGCCTCCAGCAAACACTGAGTCACGGCGAACACGTCCTCTCCAGGCTCTCTAGGTACTTACAGTGCTCAAAGTAGTAGGAGATGGAGGCCAGATTAGAGGCAGAGCCTGGGAGCGGGGCTGCACAGTCTGGATCCTTTGCTAATTAGCCATGTGGCCTTGTCAAGTTACCTAATTCCTCAGTGAAGACACAGTCCCTGCCCTCACAGGGTTGTTCGGAGAAGGCAATGGCACCTCACTCCAGTACTCTTGCCTGGAGAGTCCCATGGATGGAGGAACCTGGAAGGCTGCAGTCCATGGGGTCGCTAGGAGTCAGACACGACTGAGCAACTTCACTTTCACTTTCATGCATTGGAGAAGGAAATGGCAACCCACTCCAGTGTTCTTGCCTGGAGAATCCCAGGGACGGGGGAGCCTGGTGGGCTGCCGTCTATGGGGTCNATTGAGGGCAGGAGGAGAAGGGAACGACAGAGGATGAGATGGCTGGATGGCATCACCAACTCAATGGACAGGAGTTTGGGTGAACTCTGGGGGTTGATGATAGACAGGGAGGCCTTGTGTGCTGCAGTCCATGGGGTCGCAAAGAGTCGGACACGACTGAAAAACTGAACTGCACTGAACTGAACTGTTCGGTAGCTTCCTGGGGCTCATGTGATGGAGGGGGAGCTAATAGGAAGTGTCCCTCAATGTGGGGGGAAGCTGTCAGACTCCATGGGAAGGAGAAGAAAGGCCCTCAGTTCAAGTCTGAGCTCTCCCGCAAAGCCCTGGTGTGCAGAGCATCTGAGAGATTGCCTTAATTAAGGCCCGTGCACCTGACAGGCCTGCAAGGCTAGGCTTGGGGGGAGCTCAGGCATTTGACTGGCGGATACTCATGCCTGCAGGGGAGGCGCAAGGCAGAGGAGGGCTGCAGTGGGGAAGGACTCACCATCTCAGTTCCCCGTCCAGGCCTTGAATCCAGGCCTTTGGCAACGAGAGTGTGGAATCCTAACGCCTGGACCACCAGGGAATCCCCTTGTCACTCTTTTTTTTTTTTTGCCGGACTGGATCTTCGTTGCTACATGGTGGACTTTTCGCTGGTTGTGGTGGGTGGTCTTCTCACTGCAGGGGCTTTTGTTGTGGATCGTGGGCTCTAGGATGTGTGGACACAGTAGTTGCATCCCGAGGCTTTAGAGTACAGGCTCAGTAATTGTGGGCTTAGTTGCCCTGAGGCATGTGGGATCTTCCCAGACCAGAGATCGAGCCTGTGTCTCTCGCATTGGCAGGCGGGTGCTTAACCACTGGACCAGCAGGAAAATCACTGCCACTCTTAAAGATGTTGCCTTGGTGCCATCACCCAAGTTGTGAAATGCTATGCATTCATTCAAAATGATGCTTAAGAGAACAGGTTTTTAAGAATATGCTTCTAATAAAAAAGTAGGAATAGGCTTCAGCTGTAATAGCATTTAAAAATGTAATGTAATTAAAAGACAGAGAATGCCTTGCTTGTCAAGGAGGGTCCCAGACGTCCTCCGATTGTGTGTCTCCTAGAGACGGAAGCTGGCATGGATGGATGACCTCACATGCCAGTAAAGAATTCCAAGGTGACGTGGACTGGAGCCCAGTAGGTAACAGAATGTTCTGGCACCAAGTGGAACTGGAGTGTGGTCCTGAGAGTCCAGGCAGCTGGGTCTTGGCATGGGGAGCTGTCCATTGTAAATCAGCCTGAAAATGTGTGTGTGTGTGTGTGTTGGGTGGAATGCTCAATTCCACAGCCAGAGTGATCTTCCAAAAATGCAAATCAGATTCCGACATTCCTGCCTTTAAATCCTTTGCTGGCTTCCTAATTGCCCTTAAAATAAAGTCCTAGAAGTTTACTGCAGCGTCCAAGATCCCCAGTCTAGTCCAGAGCTGCCTTCCTATCTCATCTCTCCTGCAAGCTGCACTCAGCTGTCCTCCGATCTTCTTCTAGGACTTAGGATATGTACATGTTCTCTGCCTTTGGATCTCCCATTGGCTGAGTTTTTGGCCTCAAGCACAGACACCGGCTCCGCTGTCAGAATTCAGTTTCAACATCNTGGTGATGGACAGGGAGGCCTGGCGTGCTGAGATTCATGGGGTGGCAAAGAGTCGGACATGACTGAGTGACTGAACTGAACTATAATCCAGGTGAGAATTAATAGTAACATGGGATAAAAGCGGTGGTGGAGGTGGTGAGAAGTAGTCAAATTCTGGATATATTTTGAAGGCAATCAAAATTATTTTTCTAATGGACTGGATGTGGAATGTGAAAGAAAGAAAGAAGTCAAGGATGATTCCAAGATTTTGCCCTGAGTATGTGGAAGAACTATTTCCGTTTACTGAAACTGGGAGTTCAAGAGAGGAGCAGTTTGGTAGGAGGAATATTAGATGTCTGATTTAGGATGGTTTAAGTTCGTGATGTCTTTTGGAGTCGAGTGGAGATGTAGAGTAGAAATTTGTATATATGTAGGGTTTAGGGATGAAGATGGGACTGGAAATATAATTTTGGAAATTATCAACATACATAAATTGTAACAGGGGGCAAAGCAGCAGGACACAACTTCTGAAAGAATGACATAGCCCAAGGACTCAACATAAACTGATTAGAATCAAATGGGACGAAAGATGGTAATGGCAGCTCACTCCAGTCCTCTTGCCTGGAAACTCCCATGGACGGGGGAGCCTGGGAGGCTGCAGTCCACAGGGTCGCTGAGAGTTGGACACGACTCAGTGACTTCTCTTTTACGCACTGGAGAAGGAAATGGCAACCCACTCCAGTGTTCTTGCCTGGAAAATCCCAGGGACGGGGGAGCCTGGTGGGCTCCGTCTATGGGGTCGCGCAGAGTCGGACACGACTGAAGCGACTTAGCAGTTTAGCATGGTAGACAAGACTAGACCTTAATCCTGAATCAGCAAGTGAAATGACACACCCAGAGGTGCCATGACAGTTCCAAGTCACTAAGACCAAGGAGTGGGCGGTGGCCCAAATCCAGGAAATCTCTGCCCCATCCCCAAAATAGTTGGAATAGTCCTCCCACTCGTTAGCATATAAAAGTTACCTGGCCTCTAAAAACTAACTATGCCGCATTTCACAGCCACTGGATTCACCCTCTGATGGCTCACACTCTGTGGAGTGTGCTTCTCTCTGTATCTGAATAAATCCACTTCTTACCTATCACTTTGTCTCTCACTGAATTCTTTCTGCAATGAGACATCAAGAACCTGAGCTTCATCAGGACCTGAAACCATGTACTGTGAGTTTTGGCTGGGTTTGGGTCCCAGTCATGTGGGTTCGAGTCCCAATCTGAGGTAAATGGTTTCAAAACGATATTTAAAGTTTCAAGACTAGGTAGACAAAGACATATAAATAGTATTTAAAGCCATGGAACTAAATGCACCTAGAAAGTGACTGTAGGTAGGGCCGAGCCCTTTACCATGCCCATATGCAGACGTCTGGTAGAGAAGAGAAGTCACTCATAAGGTAAAATTCCTTTCTTTTAACATAAGTTTCAAGGGGGAGGGAGGGGCCAAATTCTGGCAAACTATGTAGGAGACCAATCACTGCGAGGACTGTGAAATGACCAGTGGATTTTACAAGGTGGAGGTTGCGGGTGACCTTGACCGGCTTGCTGTCAGTGGATGGTAGTGGTAAAAGTCTGAGAGGAATGAATTTAGGGAGGGAGAGTGAGGAAGAAATGGATGAAGAGTGGGAGTGTGAGGAAGACTATGGAGAAGTTTTGGCCATACCTTTGGCACGAAGGATCTCAGTTCCCTGGCCAGTGACTGAACCCAGGCCCCCAGCAGTCTTAACCATTGGACCACCGGGGAAGTCCTGGTTTTGGTTTTTAAGATGGGATATATTATAGCATTTTGTGATAGGAATTATTTGACCGTCAAGAAATTTTGGTAAAAGGAAAGAGAGAAGACAACAAGAATAGACAGAGGCAGTGGACTCTGGGGCATGGGGACAGCGTGGCTTTAGACAGTGACACGGACGACATTGATTTTCAGGAGGGAGGTGGTATGGTTAGGTATACTGCAGGCCAGCTGGCAGATCTGGAAGTGGGAGCACAAGGAAGTTCTTTTCAGATAGCTTTTATTTTCTCAGCGTAATAAGAAGCAAGGTTGTGGCCTTCTTGGCTACATATTCACCCTTGGAAATTTCTTCACATCCAGCCTTCCTTTCCATTCTCATTGTTTCCTTCCCCATGAAGACTCTAAGCTGGCCAATAGGGAGTATCCTGGTGGTGAAGAAGTCAGCCTCTCCTTAATAGTGAAACAGGAGGGAAGGGGGCATGGCACAACATTTAAAAGAATAACATAGTTAGAATATGTGACAGAAACTGATAGAACCAAATAGGCCCGTGATGGGCAAATGGACTTCCATTAGCCCTTGAGTCTCAGTATATGCTCACTGTAGCTCACCAGCAAGACAAAGAACACACCCACAGGTGCCCTGATGGTTCCAAGACCAAAAAGTGGGTGGTGGTCCAAATTCTGGAAATCTCCGCCCCTTCCCCATAATAGTTGGAATAATTCTCCCACTCATTAGCCTATGAAATTACCCAGCCCATAAAGCTAACCACACCACATTTGAAGGCCGCTCTTGCCTTCTGAGATGGCCCACCCTCCAAAGACAGAGTGTGTTTCTAAGTAAATCCACTTATTACATACCACTTTGTCTCTCACTGAATTCTTTCTGTGATGAGACATCGAGAACCTGAGCTTCATTAGGTCCAGAAACCAGTTGTGATCTCAATTGCAACACCATGGGTTTTGGCCTGGCCACATGGGTTAGTCCCAAGCTGGGTTTTGGCTAGGTTCAAATCCTGGCACATGGGTTCAAGTCCCAATCTGAGGTGAAGGGTTTCAATAAGACAGCCCTATACTTAGAGTCCCTTGGACAGCGGGGAGATCAAACCATTCAATCCTAAGGGAAATCAACCCTGAATATTCATTGGAAGGACTGATGCTGAAGCTTAAGCTCCAATACTTTGGCCACCTGATGTGAAGAGCTGACTCATTGGAAAAGATCCTGATGCTGGGAAAGATTGAGGGCAGGAGAAGAAGGAGATGACAGAGGACGAGATGATTGGATGGTATCACGGATTCAATAGACACGAGTTTGAGCAAACCCAGGGAGATTGTGAACGACAGGGAAGCCTGGCGTACTGAGTTCATGGGGTCACAAAAAGTCAAACATGACTGAGCAACTGAACAACCACACACTTAGAGAGCAGATTCAATCCCTGGGTCAGTAAGATCTCCTGGAGGGGGCATGGCAGCCCACTCCAGTATTCTTGCCTGGAGAATCCCATGGACAGAGAAGCCTGGCAGGTACAGTTCACAGGGTTGAAAAGAGTCAGACAAAACTTAAATGACTTAGCACGCACACATGCACACGTAGAGAAAGCGAAGGTCTCCACAAATTGTTAGGTCCTTCATATGTGTTAAAGGATAAACACTAGGACACCTATCAGATAGCCTCTCTGAGGTTTGTTGACCCAGGACTGCTAGGTAGTCCCCTCTCCTGCTAAGTATGTCTTCCATCTCCTGAGTGTTATGAGGTCCCCCCTCCTTGGGCTGACAACAGGCACTTCATTTTGTGAAGAGTGTGCTTGTGTGTAAAAGGTGGCCTGTAATTTATTGTGTTAAGGAACTGGACTTTGATTGCTCAGCTGGTGTTGCTGCTGCTGCTGCTGCTAAGTTGCTTCAGTCATGTCCGACTCTGTGCGACCCCATAGACAGCAGCCCACCAGGCTTCACCTACCATGGGATTCTCCAGGCAAGAACACTGGAGTGGGTTGCCATTTCCTTCTCCAATGCATGAAAATGAAGTCGCTCAGTCGTGTCCGACGCTGCTACCCCATGGACTGCAGCCTACCAGGCTCCTTTGTCCATGGGATTTTCCAGGCAAGAGTACTGGAGTGGGTTGCCATTGCCTTCTCCGGATTGCTCAGCTATTGGCTGGTAAATCCACCTCTTCTTTCCCACAAGGCAAATCAATTTTGAGTTCATACTCAATAATTTGGCTTGGTTGGCAGGGTCTGGAGTAGTATGGCTCTGAAGAGGTAGGCCGGGTGGGAGTCTGTGTATGGTAGGACATTTTCCTGCCTTATTTCACAGAACTGTTTCAATTCAGAAAGGCTGTATTGTTTTAGAAGGGATTACAAATTGAGCCTGAATGCTGGTCTACCCAACCTCTATGTAGGGATTATAAATTGAGCCTGAATGCTGGTCTACCCAACCTCTATGTAATCACTCTCTCCGTTTCCTAAAAATCCCAAAACAGGTGTCATGTTTTTTGTGCAGAAGCAATTTGACTTTCTACGATCCTTTCCCAGTTCAAAGGCCAGGAAGAGAGCTACATTTTTGCTCAGTTTATGTTAAATATTATGGCCCTTGGTCTATAGATGTTTAAAAATGGAACTGATATGCAGGGTGACTTGAAATTAGTTTCTCCTTGATAGTTCTTGAAATCAAGATGTCATGATGATGATCTAAGGGAAAAATTAGAAATTTTATCCTGATTAGCTGAATCATGGTATGGATGGGAGGATGAGGTCTGAAAAGAGACATAATATTGCCTCCACAGATATCCAGGTGAAGTCACTGGGGAAATGAATCTCCCATTGAATCTCAGCTTCTCATTTTGCTCCCAGAGCTGAAAACAGCCCTTGTGTTAGATGACCACCAGCCTCCAGATTTCTTGGAGGATACCAAGAATTCAGTCTGACCTTAACATACTTTGATCTCCCATGGTTCCCTCCTCATCTCTCTTCAGATACATCTTACCACTCCTATCCATCTGCCGGTCCTCCTTAAATATCTCTTGCGTGTGCATGCTAAGTTGCTTCAGTCGTGTCTCTTTGTGACTCCATGGACGTAGCCTGCCAGGCTCCTCTGTCCATGGGATTTCCCAGGCATAAATACTGGAGTGGGTTGCCATTTCCTCCTCCAGTAGATCTTCCCGACCCAGGGGTCTAACCCACATCTCTTATGTCTCTTGCATTGGCAGGAGAGTTCTTTACAACTAACGCCACCTGTCCAAATCTAACTAGTTCTTCAAGACTAAGCTTGAACTCTCTCTCCTCTGTGGAGAGATGGAATTAACTTAAATCAGATGGTTGGGATTCCCTGGTGGTCCAGTGTCTAAGACTCCAAGCCCCCAGTGTAGGGGACCCAGGTTGGATCCCTGGTTGGGGAACTAGATCCCACATGCCACCACTGAGAGTCCACATGCTGCAACTAAGACCCGAGGCAGTTCCCAAAACATCAACAAACAGAAAGTCAGATGTTTATCCTGAAAGCCAGGCACTCTAGAGTTTCAGGGATTCAGAGATGCACTGTGAATAAAGGACAGAACCCGGCATCAGGGAGTCTGCAGTCTAGTAAGGGAGGTATTGATTTCCCAGGTGGCACAGTAGTAAAGAATCTGCCTGCCAATGCAACAGACGTGGGTTTGATCCTGGATTGGAAAGATCCCCTGGAGAAGGAAATGGCAACCCACTCCAGTATTCTTGCCTGGAAAATTCCATGGACAGAGAAGCTGGAGGGCTACAGTCCATGGAGTTGCAAAGAGTCAGACATGGCTGAATGACGGATCATGCACATATGCAAGTGAAAGTGAAGTCGCTCAGTCGTGTCCAACTCTTTGCGACCCATGGACTGTAGCCCACCAAGCCTCTCTGTCCGTGGGATTCTCTAGGCAAGAATACTGGAG
>SJYV01038735.1:1501853-1540460 GCA_006410875.1 Neotragus pygmaeus | reverse complement strand
GGACCTTTGCTTTTCAATATGCTATCTAGGTTGGTCATAACTTTCCTTCCAAGGAGTAAGCGTCTTTTAATTTCATGGCTGCAATCACCATCTGCAGTGATTTTGGAGCCCCCCAAAATAAAATCTGATACTGTTTCCACTGTTTTTCCATTTATTTCCCATGAAGTGATGGGACCGGATGCCATGATCTTCGTTTTCTGAATGTTGAGCTTTAAGCCAACTTTTTCACTCTCCTCTTTCACTTTTCATTAAGAGGCTTTTTAGTTCCTCTCCACTTTCTGCCATAAGGGTGGTGTCATTTGCATATCTGAGGTTATTGATATTTCTCCCAGCAGTCTTGATTCCAGCTTGTGCTTCTTCCAGCCCAGCATTTCTCATGATGTACTCTGCATATAAGTTAAATAAGCAGGGTGACAATATACAGCCTTGACATACTCCTTTTCCTATTTGGAACCAGTCTGTTGTTCCATGTCCAGTTCTAACTGTTGCTTCCCGACCTGCATAGGCACTAAATGTCAATAAAATGATGATTTTTGAATGTCATGTATGTTCTTATGCTCTTTCCTTACTAACCCTCTCTCCACATTCTCCCTGCTTCCTCTTAGATAATCTAGGAAACCCATCTGAGCCCATCAAGGAAGCCCAGCACCTTGGCTTAGTTTCTTTTCCTGTCCAAAGCCTAAGGGCTAGAACTGCATTTATTATTTTTTCTTTTAAATATTATAACAGTTTTTTTTGGCTGTGATGGGTCTTTGTTGCTGTGTGAAGGATCACCTCTAGCTGCAAGTGGAGCTCTCTGTTGTGGTGCGTGGGCTTCTCACTGCAGCGCCTTCTCTTGTTGCACAGGCTCTAGGGGCACGGGCTTCAGCAGGTGAAGCTCACAGTCTCAACAGCTGCAGCTCGTGCGCCCTAGAGCACTGGCTCAGCAATTGTGGTGCTCAGGCTTAGCTGCTCTTCCTGGACCAGGATCGAATCTTCCTGGACCAGGGATCAAACCCATGTCTCCTGCACTGGCAGGTGGATTCTTACCCACTATACCACCAGGGAAGTCCTTTTTTTTTCTTTTTAAAGAAGTAGAGAACAAAAAATAACAACTTTTTTTGTATGTGTGTTTAGGAGTGTCACTGACCTGGAGAAGGAAATGGCAACCCACTCCAGTATTCTTGCCTGGAGAACCCCAGGGACAGAGGAGCCTGGNAAGAAGTAGAGAACAAAAAATAACAACTTTTTTTGTATGTGTGTTTAGGAGTGTCACTGACCTGGAGAAGGAAATGGCAACCCACTCCAGTATTCTTGCCTGGAGAACCCCAGGGACAGAGGAGCCTGGTGGGCTGCCATCCATGGGGTCACATGGAGTCAGACAAGACTGAAGTAGTAGCAGTAGCAGCTGACCTGGGTCCCTGAATTCTTTAACAGAAATTGATAAAAGAGGCCAGATAAGGAATTTGGGCGAGGCTTTATTGGGACTTAGACTAACACAAAAGGGCAAGAACAGGTAAAAAGTGCCCTTGATCGCTCTCCCCTGGAGGGCAGGCTGGTTCCTTCAATGGGCTGAGAATAGGAGCAGAGTCACAGCTGGGGCTGGAGGGTGGGTTTGGTGTTCTGCCCATTCCCTTGAAGGCGCTGTGTGCAGGGATCATGTGCAGTACCCTGCTTTTGCTCCTAGCATTTAAGTGGCAGTTGGTCTGTAGCTTTTTATCTTATTGTCCATAACTGCACTGATTAAGGCAGGCATGCTGTTATTTTTAATTCCGTGTAGTCTCTCTGCATTCTGTTGCTCAAGAAGACGTTTGTCCAGCTCCAAGTGCAAGCACTCTGGGAAAGGGTCCCAGACTCCAGTCTATCTCAGGAGGAATTTCCTGAGGCACTGCTAGTATCACCTCTACATTGTCTGAGAAATATTTTAAAATTAACTTTTGGTGGTGGACAGTTCCTTTGATCACATCACTGCTTCGGGTCTGAACTTGGTGGGTGACAATCTCACAAAAATTACATCAAATTACAGCAGTGTTTTTATAGGTGGGCAAGTGATCCTTGGGAGGTAAAGGAGGGGCTGCTAATCTTGTCTGGAAGAGGGTTGACAAAGGGACAGTTTGATGTGACCCTCGATGGCAGAGGGGAAGGTTATCCTGTCTAGGTAGAAAAACAATAGGAATAAAAGGAGAACCACAAGTCAGCCTCTGTATTCCCGAACTCTGCCTGTTAAAATCCGCTCAGCCTACTCATAGGCGTCTTTGGTCAAAACCTCACTTGGGTACCAAGGAATACGTACCCCAAGAAAGCACAGACTGGAAGATACTGGCAAACCCCTCTGAGAGATAATCTGGTCTCTTCTGGGTGCCTTAGCTTGCGCCTCTCACCTGCACATTTGCCCTGCTGTGCCCAAGTGTGGCTCTCTCGTCTTCTTGAGCGCCGGTACCTCCTCTGCTTCCTCAGGCTCTCCTAGGAGCACATGGGAGTTCAGCTGGAATTCCAGCTACCTGTGCTCGTGACTCCGGGTCTCAAGATGTTGTGGGTGAGATCCTTACCCTGTCCTTCTGTGCTCTGGTTTTCAGCTTCATGAACGCAGGCCAGTTGGCTGGTCTCTCCTTGTGAGGGAATGAATGCCCCAGAAAGGCTGTGAATGGGACTCTTCTTTCAGGCTGGAGAGACAAGGACTGGGGAGGACCATGGGACCATGGGACAAATTGAAGAAAAAGTACATATTTTGCTGACCCTCAGCCCTGGGACAATGAGCAAGACAAAGGCTACACTTGCGTACTAAGAATACTTAGCCCAAGAAAGCACAGACTGGAAGACACTGGCAAATTCCTTTGAGAGATAATCTAATCTGCTCCCAGCAAAGATCTTAGGACTAGAGTTATTAAACATCCTGGAGAAAACGCGGGGTTGACACTGTCCACAAGCGCAGAGCCATATCTCTGCTCTTCCCTTGCTGATGAACACTCCCTACCAACTTTTAGGCTTCGAAGGAAGCACTGGGCTTTTGGCATTGTGGTTCTATTACACTGGCAGCTAGACCCTATCCTGCCAGGGAGCATTACCTGGAGGCTGGAGGCACTCCGGAGAAGAGCTGAGGGAGAGGTTTCTGGACATGGAGGAAACCTCTAAGCCCATTAAGCTCAACCCTATCTGTCATTTTATAGTTGAGAAAACAGATGGGAAATTGCTTGCTTGCTTAAGGTCACACTGAGTTAGTGGCAGAGCTAAATCCATAGAAAACACTGGTTGCTATGGATTTTTCTTTTCTTTGGCCATGCTGCAAGGCTTGTGGGATTTTATTAATAGTTTCCTGACCATGGACTGAACTGGGGCCCTTAGCATGGGAATGTGGAGTCCTAACCCTTGGACCACCAGGGAATTCCCAGTTGCTATAGTGGTTAATACTGACATTTGCCGTAACCAGATGATGTCTCATATCACCCCACATCCCCCACCACCCCATCTTAGTTCCTTATCGTGGGGCATGAGTGATTATGGACCACCTAACGTGGTCCAGGATGAAATGCTATCCAAACCATGTTGAAAAATTCCACCACTAACCTTCAGATACCCTCACTTTTTGTTTATGCCTGAAGTGTCCTCTCAACAGGAAGAACCAGATTCTGGTAGAAAGAAAATAGGTCTCTCACTAGCAGGATCTCAAAGCCAGTGGAGAAGTGAAATGGAAAGGGCCCTGGAGGATCCTAAAATAAGGGACACAGGAGCCTTTGTGTGGGGGGGTTGTTTATTGCAAACTGTTATAATTAAAGTGGTATTTTACAAGTGTTTTTAAGACAGAGGACAGACAGGCTCTGAGCTGGGCCTCGGCCCCAGAGGCACACTCCTGGAGGGGAAATGGCACTTGCAGGGAAGGTGAGCTCAACTGCTGTTCACCTCATAAGCACAGTTGTGCTGGAGTCTTCTCAGGAAGCCTGAGAGGAAATGAAGGGTGTGGGAACAGCCACGAAGCAGCTGCTTTAAATCCTTCATCTCGCTCCATCCCCACTGTGCACATGGCATTCTGGGGCAGGCCTCAGAGCCACCCTGGGGACTGACACAAATCCATCCTTGGGCCCAGGCTTCCTGCCAGCTCGGGGGGTCTCAGTCATCCTCATCACTGATTTACTTTTTCTGTCAAAGATTTTCCAAATTTGTAGCTTAAAAACACCAGCAGGAGGAGAAGCAAGGAATGTTCTTGTTAATATAAATCCACAGCAAGATGGCTTGAGAACTGAGTGTTTCCCAGGGTTGGCAGGTATGTGGACAGTTGCCTGCATTCTTTATCCATAGGTGCTTGAATGCATAGTAGTTTTGAACATGCAAAGGGTCTGCACTTCTAGGACTTGCTCGTGTTTTTGAGAACCTCTAGAGAGACTCACTGGATCAGAATCAGCCTAGCAGAACGTGGGGACAGGGGAGACTTGAATCCTAAGATCATTCCCAGGAGAAAGGGAGCACTACTTCCCGAAGTAGCAGCAGGGAGGCTGTGCCAAGGCTCTGCCCAAGGATCCAGGTGCCCGGTGTGGAGCGGTGGCTCCTTGTGCGGTTCTGGGTTACTGTTTGGGCAAAGCGAAGTCCCAGGCGGTCTCCTGTGCACATTTCCACATGGCCTGCACGAGGCGGGTGAAGCCCATGTCTTTGGGCTTCTCCAAGCCTCTCATCAGCCGTTGCTTCATGATAGAAACAAATTCCTTATTGCTCAGCTCTCCATTGCCTAGAAGAAGAGGCAAACACAACAGGGATAAGTGAAGGCCTTGGAACAAAGATGAGAAAACTCCACTGTCACATCGTGTCGGTTCCAAGGCCTAGCACTCTCTCATGGCCAAATTCAATTCTCTTGGCTAAAAGTGAACTGATTTGTGAACCTTCCTTGATGTTTTCAACTGCAACTCGGTGACAATTCAGTGTAGTGTGACAGAAGTTGAATGAGACTATATTATATGTCAGGTCCTGTGCTATGCTAGGTATTGAGAATAAAGAGATAAAAATGACTTTGTCCCTTGAAATACCATCAGATAGTGGGAGAGACAAGTACATTATTTAAGTATTATGGTAGATGTCATAATGGGATAAACAGAGGATGCTATGGGGCAGAGGAAGAATGTCTAACTCAGGATGGGGAGGGTACAATTACAGATCAGTAAAGACTTCCGAGGTGACTCTTCAGTTGACTCCCAAAGGATGAGCAGGAATTGGCCACACACAGGGGAGTGAGATGGGGGAGGCATTTCAGCGGTGGTTGTAGCACAAGCAAAGGCACCGGCAGGAGGCAGTCCAGCTGCTGGAAAACCACACTGAGTGAGGTATTGCTGGACACACAGAGGTGCAGGTGGGGCCAGGAAACCAACGAGGGAGGCAGGGAGACAGGTCCCTAAGGAGCCTGTATTCTCCTTAAAGGGTTTGTACTTTATCTTCAGGGCAGGAAAGGACAGGAAGAGGGAGGAAGATGCAGTTAGATTTTCATTTTGGATGGATTTCTCCAGCTGGATGATGACGGTGACGGCCTGGAGAGTGGCACAGGGAGTCTGGGAGCCAGTTCGGAAACTTCTGTGACAGTCTAGGCTGGTACACAGGAGCTATCTGCAAGGCTCCATCAGAAACAGTGTCTACGTCAAGGGCAGTAAAGCTCGGCTTTCCTGCCGGACTCCAGAGGGCCCCACTTACCATCGCAGTCAAAGAGCGCGAACACCACGTCACACACGTGGTCTGAGAGCTCCACTTTGGCCACTGTCCGGGCCACCTGCTGCATGGTCACTGAAAGAAGAAAGACGCTGAGTTAGCCCGGCAGAGGGACCTTTGTTTTGCCTTCTCTGAATGAAAGGATAAAAATATTCCATCACAGTAAAAAAATTTCAGATGTATTTGTGATAATTCAGTTTTTAATCCATAACCACCTTTCCTTTTCACTTCAGGTTCCATTTTTTTCTACTGCTGCCACACTTTAGGAGGTATATGGCAACCCACTCCAGTATTCTTGCCTGGAGAATCCCTTGGACGGAGGAGCCTGGTGGACTACAGTCCATGGGGTTGCAGAGTCGGACACGACTGAGCGACTTAACTAACTATAATTAAGTAAGAATGCCTGATAACAATTCATAGGGAAAGTAGATAAGAGGTTACCAACAGCTGGGAAGTTAGTGGTTAATGGGTACAGATTTACCATTTGGGGTGATGGTTGTATAACATTGTGAATGTAATGAATGCCACTGACATACTTAAAAAATGGCTTAAATGGCAGCTTTGGTTATATATATTTTACCATAATAAAAATTTTTAAAGTTAAAATCCACATAGTATTTAAGAATGGAATTCTAAGTCTCAAGCACATAGTGGTGGCTTTTCTAATAACTTATAACCAGAAGAGTGCCTTGCAAAAAAGTAAAGAATATCTGATATTATTATAGTCTCCATCTTGGTGGTTCCCTCCCACTGGAAAGAACACAGTAACAGTCAAGGAAATAATGAGGCAAAGGATGGGGAGATGAGAAACAAGGAGGCTAGTTTGACTGCACTGAGGCTTCGCCACCAGCTACTGATGAACAGCAGAAATGCACAGCTGGGCTCTTGCCCCTCCTCCTGACAGGTTTTCCATCACCCACTTCGTTTTTTCCAACTGTGCCCCTTGAGAGAAGCAGTGGTCCCCATCTCACTAGATCAGAATACAGTGTTTGTTTCCCAGACTTCACCAGAAAATCTCTTCTCTCCTGCCGTTTTCTCTTTCTCTGACATTTACTGTTAAACACTAGCAATCATGTGAAAATTGGGTTCTCATGAAAAACAAGCTAG
This sequence comes from Neotragus pygmaeus, assembly GCA_006410875.1. Lineage (NCBI taxonomy): Eukaryota > Metazoa > Chordata > Mammalia > Artiodactyla > Bovidae > Neotragus > Neotragus pygmaeus. The sequence goes on along the minus strand of SJYV01038735.1, from coordinate 1,533,692 downwards.
GAAGGAAATTAAGCGATTTCCCCTGCCTCCTCTGCCATTTATCCTCAAGCCTGATCTGGCTACATCTGGAAATTATGTTATTGCTTATAGACACTCTTAGGTGAGGTAAAACTCAGAGGAGAGAAGAAGATGAATTTCTATTCATGAATCAACTAGCAACGAAGTGTTTGTTTTCTATAAACCTCAGATTTGTGTGTGCTCAGTCGCTAAGTCCTGTCTGACTCTTTGTGATCCCAAGGATTGTAGCCTGCCAGGCTCCTCTGTCCACGGCTGCTTCCAGAAGCAATGTAAACTTTTTAAAGTCAGTGTGTTTTCTCTGCTTCTTTCATTCCTATAATTTCAGTTCTTGTCATTGTTTTCTCTGCATTTGATCTCATTTTACCTCTATGGCCTCCGTACATTCTCCACAGTGCTCTCAAGGTCAGCTGATACAAATGCCAGAACAAGGCAGAGGAGCAGGTGACGCAGGAGGAAAACTGTGCTTGCAGTCATAAGACCTGAGCTCTAGTCCTGGCTCCACCAACTTGCTCGTGTGACCCTGATGGAGTTATGTGATCTCTTTGGATACAGTTTCTCATATCCAAAGAGGAGATGCCACAAGATAACTGCTAAGGTGGCTTAGTAGTACAAAGAGTGGTTCACTGGCATTTTCCAGAATCTGAGGGTGAGAGACAGGAGTGGAGGTACACAGAAATAGCTGAGGATCTTGTGTGGTGAAGGACAGAAGAAAGGCATAAAGGTCACAAGCTGGGCGGTGCCTCAGTGTCCACAGTCTCTGGCTGGAGGGGACTAGGCTGCTCACAGGGTGTGAAGGGCCAGAATCCTCTGCGGCGTTAGGTTACTGCTCACACTGCACTTCCTCCCAGGACATGAGTTAGCATGAAAGAGGGATCAACATCCCCTGGGACTACAAGACTTGAGCAGACTATCTACTGTGTGGATGTTCATGAGATGTAGTTAAGTGCTGCCCGGGGAGATGGGGCCTCTACCAGACTATGGAAGTTTTAGGGTTTAGAAACCCTGGTAGGTCTAGACACTTTATTCTCTCAGTTGGCTCAGGAAGAACCAATTCCTGCTAACTAAATAGCCTGGGGAAGGAAGAGAAAGCAGAAGGCCAATTTACAAGGAAAACAGTTAACGGTTAAGAGAACTAAAGGGATAACAGCTGGTCATTATACTTCTCAGTAGGAAAATTTACTAAGGAAACTCAATTCACCTCAGAAGATTGCTCAGTGAAAAGGGAATAAGATCAGAAGACCCTGGGCGCTCTCAAATTGTGGTCATTAACCAGAATACCCTACGCAGCCACAGAAATGTGTCCTGAGAAGTGGTTCAAAACCTGTTCTATATTAGATAAATACGGACACTTTATGTTAACCGTTCCTTTCTCCGCCAATGTTTGTTAACCATGCCCTTTTCACATCAATACCACACCTGTTTTAACTGATAACTACACCTCTTTTTCTCTCAGTTCCATTCTTTCAGGGCAGAGTGCCCATCATCAATTCTTCCTGATGCTTCCCGTGCCCATCCTATTCCCTATGAAGATGGATCTTCTCCTCTAAATAAACCATTAAATAAATATTCAATGTCAGTGAGAGCTCTTGGCTTTTTCGGGTGAAAAGCTCACTGAAGTGGTATTAAGTGGTTGCAGAACAGGGACTTCTCGAATGCCACAGGTGAGAATGCCTCATTACAAAGGCCATTTCTTAACAGAACAGTTACAGAATATGTTTCATCTCATATGGAGAGGGCTCTGATGCCATCTGTACTATAAGAGGAAAACCAGGGCTGCTGAGGTATTCAAACCACTAGGATGTTACCAGCCAGCAAAGGGCCTGGCTGGGGTGCCCTTTCACTGTCTGAGATCCTCAGACAGGCCCGCAGGGTGTGAATCAGAGCAGTGGAGGAAATGAACATTAAACTAGCTGGTGAGCTCCAGCCAAGAGTACTGGGGACAAGTAGGATGACAGATTACAAGCCAAGTGCTTGACAGCTGGTCCTGAGACCTGGCTCATTCAGATTTGCTTCCACATCTCTGAACCACAAAGTCATAATTAAATCACAGCAAGAACAATCCCCCACCACTTCTGCCCCAAACCTCAGCTTCTCTGTGCAGACCAGTTGCTGGTACTGGAATCTGGGCCTCGCCTATTTAATGATGCTAACTGATGGATGGTTGGGATTCTAATCATGAAATCCCCCTGGAGAAGGCCTAGGTTTCCAAGGCCTATCTATTCCTTTGGTACAAATCTGCTCCAGCTGCCTGAACAGTAGATGGGCATGAGACTGGGTGATTTCTACTAGACTGGGATGGGGAGGAATTTGCAGAAGCAGGCTAATTGGCACTCAAAAATGTGTTAACCATCTGGCTCTTTGAAAAGTCCAAGCAGAATCTGAGATGTGCCAGGTCCCCAGTTTACTCTCTGGCATAGTCCATGACTGGACAACTCAGCAGCACAAAGAAATACATACTGAGTTTGTGTGACTATAATGTCAGATGCTATATTATATAAAACTATTTATTCACAACAGTACTCGAACAGAGGGAAAGAGTTCTGCAGGGATAAGAGCCCAAATATCCATTTGGAATCAGAGAATCTTAGAACTGGGAGAGACCTCAGAGCAAAGATAAAATGCAAAGAATTTGAATGACTTGCTCAGGGCCACAAAGCTAGTTGGTAGCAGGGCTATGTCTAGAATCTAGGTCTCCTGACTTTCAGCCCATGCGCTTTTTCCTATACACACTGGGCTCACTCCATCCCTTATATTGACAGTGGATCCCCCCCTGAATCTGTGGGGGGAGGGCATGCCATGCAACTTGTGGGATCTTAGGTCCCTGGCTAGCAACTGAATCTGTGTCCTCAGCAGTGAAAGTGTGGAGTCTTAACCACGGGATCACCAGGAAATTCCCAGGAATCTCTTATGATAAGTTAAGAGAAAGGACTCAGGTGGAAGAAATGCCAAAATATGAATTACTCCTCGCTAGTGGGCAGGGATGAATAACTGAATAATAACTAGGGGTTGTGAGGAGCTAGCACTGTAGTCTGACCACAGATCTGAGGTCCTGTATGATGGAAGACATCAGTATTCCCTTGGAACATATGCTGACAATTTTAGGGATAACTTAAAAGGTCTACTAAAATGCAACCCAATGAAAAGCATATGAAATAAAGGTGGCCCTGGGAGTTCTGGGCTTCTCTGGTGGCTCAGAGGTTAAAGCGTCAGCCTGGAATGTGGGAGACCCGGGTTCGATCCCTACGTGGGGAAGATCCCCTGGAGAAGGAAATGGCAATCCACACCAGTACTCTTGCCTGGAGAATCCCATGGAGGGAGGAGCCTGGTAGGCTACAGTACATGGGGTCGGACACGACTGAGCGACTTCACTTTCACTTTCATTGGGAGTTCTGCCTGTGATGCATAAATTGAGCTGTGCACAGTGTGACCCAATTAGGAGCTGCCTGTCTCTTCCTAATGCAAAGGTGTTTGGAAAGGTGATACGACAAGTTGGGTTGACAGTCTCTAGCTGTGCGCCACGTGATGATTCCTGTCTTCCTGGACCACAGTGGAGAAAATAAAAAGCTGGCTGTGACAGCCAAGGTTAAGTGAGGGAGACATTACTGCTTCAGCTCTGAAAAGGCTTATGCTGTAGAGGTCTTAGTTTCTTAAGTCCATCCCTAAATGGCTTCAGGGAAGGTGGGGACAGGGGGAAGGATTTTCCTTTAAAGAGCACTTGTCCTTTCTTTTGCATCTTCTTCCAGAATACTTTGGCTAATACAACACACACATTTCAACCTGACTGAAGGGGGTGGGGATGGGAAGGAAAGGACGACATTTAGGATAACAAGCAATTTCAGGAGCCAAGAGTAATGCAGTATACTAATAATGAAAACTGTAACACTCTGTGTTATGCACAGAGCTTCTGTGCCACAGGCAGGATGACCAACTCCGTGCACTCAGGCCGTTCACCTGTCAGAGGTGATGCTGGTGATCCTGGCACTTAAATACTGATATATGCCAGAAAAAAACAAAACAAAACTGTGGCCAGGTTTTCTGAACCTCAGAGCATCATTCCAGATGACTGTTTCAATGGGCTTACATGCTTAACCTAGTATAACTGGTTGACAGTAAGGTTTATTGCCATTGTCCAGTATTGTATCTGGGGTCATTAAAAATGCTCATCACATTTGTCCATGAAAGGCAAGCATTTCTACCAGCACCATTAGGCAGTGATTTCAGGTGCCACATTCAGAAGGCAATCACAGTTTGGTGGGGGGAACCATACATACCATTAAGATTGTGAAACATATAGGAAAATTATCAGACATGTTAACAGACACACATGGGCTAGAGTGGAAAAGCTTGTATTTGCTTAGAGGTACATTTTGGATCCTCATTCTAAAGGATTAAAGAGACATATTGCTCCAGATATGGCATGTAAAGTAGTAAGTAGCAGGTAGTGGAGGAATCAGTTTGATTAAGTACTGGAAGCAGGAAAGGAGGCTAATGCCTGACTAGACAGCTTGAACAGAGGTGCAGGTGGGGATGAGAGCATTAGGCTAGATTTGCCATCAGGGCAGACTGGCAAGGGGCCAGTCAAGTCTCCTTGCAGGGAAACCTTTATAACACAACGGTCTTATCTCGAGACCAATTTACCATTTTACCAAAATTTACCATATTTGCTTTTCCCTCTTTGACTCTTTTAAATTTGCATTATTTTTTATTTTAAAAAGTTATTTTTCATTATATAATACATTTAGCTGTTTGAAATTCAAATACAAAAGGGTTGAAGTCTCCCATCCCCCTCCAGATGTTGTCTACAGGCAATGAACATTTCCAGTTTCCCTAGAAATATTTTATAGATATAAAATCAAATATTTATCCTTCACTTCTCCCACAAAATGATTTAAATATATGGTTTTGCTTGACTCATTTAACAACATATCTAAGAAATAATTCCATTCCAATACATAAGCAATTCCTTTTTGACAGCTGCACAGCATTCCACCAAGAGCATGTGTCATTATTTGGATAACCACTTCTTTTTATTATTCTAACCTCAATCTTGGAAGGGGCTTTTATGTTTGCTTTGCAAAATTACTTCCTTGGTGGGCTATAGTTGTCAGCCTCAAGAGAGTCTGAATCTCTGATAACTAAAGTTGAAAGCAACTGAGATATTTAAGTTCAGCTTGCTGAAATGATGCAAAAGGCTAAATACTCTTCATCTTAACAAGTGTCGTATCAAAACTTCAGAGGTCTCTAAGGGCAGTAGCCTCTGAAGCCCCTGCAAAGCAGCGCTTGCATTAAATACTAACCTCTATACTTCCCCGGTTGGTATAATTTCTTTCTGATCCTTTTCATCGCAGGATATAATGCTGGCTGATATTCTTGTCTCTTTAAGTGGGTGTTTTGGTGGTTTATCTTACCCTCTTTCCTCTCTCCTTCAATGGTAATCATGAGTCCCTAAAGCAGCTCTCTTTATCCTTGGGGCACTTACAAATAATTTCACTAAATTACAACATATTCAAAGCAACAGAGTTAAGCCAGAATCAATCTTTAGAACTGCTAAGTGACTTTAAATTTTGGGGAAAATAAATTAGTTCTCTGCAGAGAGAGAAAGTGCCTCATAAAGCAAACCTTTCAGAATTTGAGCTTCTGTGCCTACAATATGAATACTTTTGTTTTAAAAATTGATGGCTTTGTCTTAAATGAATGGAATCTTGGCAAGCACTCTCCTTCACACATAAACGTTCTTACAAAATGAAATAATGAACTGAAGCACAGGAGCCTGCCTCCCACAAACTTTAAAAGAATTTATAGGGACTTTCCTAGAGGTCCAGTGTTTAAGACTGTGTGTCTACTGCAGGGGGCACAGGTTCAATCCTGGGTTAGGGAAGTAAGATCCTGTACGCTTGGCAGCATGGCCAATAAATAAATAAATAATAAAAATACAAGAATTTACAAAATAGGAGCTTTTTTCCCATAACCTCTTCTCCACACATCTTTATGACATTCCCATTTCCTGCCTTCATGCTACGGCTGTCTGGGGATGCTCTCCTATACATTCTTGCTGTAAACTTTCCCCCATTTTTTTCTTCTCATAAAAGCTCTGAGTCACCTATAGAATTCTCTAGACCCTTCTAGTGGCAGTGAGTGCTGTGCACCTAACTGAACAGTGGTATGGAAGTGAATGAGCTGGAATCTCTGGTCTCGGTTTTGTATCACACTAGCTGTGATTTGAGCAAGCCATTTTCCTTCAATTGTAACTGAAGAAGTTAAAAACAAGGAAGTGGGGTTTTAAGTAAAATGATTTCTAAGCTCCCTTTTAGCCCTAAAATTTTATGACTGACATGTTAACATCTTTTTAGATAACATGGCTTAGATCAATTAAAATGTACATATCTTCAGAAGTCCTCAAAGAATTTAACTGGTAATTTCTGGAATTACAGCTGGTATGGTGGGTAGAATGGTCCTCAAGATCCCCACACCCTGTAAAATCTCCTCTCCTTGAATGTGGGAAAGACCTGTGAATAGGACGTGATACCACTCTCGTGATTAGGTTACTTTATATGGACAAGGTAATGGGATAGTCATTCTCATGATTACAATTATGTAAGAACCCATCTCGCACACTGAGGAAAGAGATTCTCCTGCTGGCTTTGAAGAAGTGAGCTGCCATACTGTAAGAGGGCCACATGGCAAGAAACTGCAGTGGCCTGCTGAGAGTGACAGCCAGTATGAAAAAGGAACCTCAGTCCCACAACCAAAAGGAGCTGAATTCTGCCAAGAACCCAAATAAGCTTGGAAGATGACTGTCTATGAACTCCAGATGAGAAAGCAGTCCTACTGATGCCTTGATTTCTGTCTTGTTAAAGACTTTGAGCAGAGAACCCAGTTACACTGTACCTGCACTCTCTGGCTTATGAAAACTAGTATGATAAATACGTGGCATTTTAAGCTGCAAATTTGTTGTAAGCAAGAAAGTAGGGAAGGTATTTATGGTTGGGAATGTCCTTTAGAGATTCCTCAAATCATACTTTATACACAGCTATGCTCATTCTAGGTACATTTTATGGAACTGTCACTTTTCTGCAACTACTATACCAAGTTTCATAAATTAGCTCTTATCAAGGCACTAGCCAAGATCTAATTAAATTTTAAATTTCTTAACAAGAAAATAAATTAAAACTGCCACCATTCTTTTGGGAATTCAACAGCCTTGCTCTGATTTCAAATGTATTTGATAATTATAAGTCAGTTCATTTTCACAGATTTGGATACAGCTTTAGGCTACAACATGTTCCTTAAAACATTACTACATTCAGTAAAAAGCTGATTTAGTTATAGAATTTCAAATCTGAAAGAATGCTTGGCGATATTTATTATAACATCTAACTTGAGGTCAGAGAAATTGTGACTTGCCCATGTGTCAAGGAAATTAATGACAAGGGAAGGTGTCATACTCCTCTTGTCCTCCCCCTCACCCTAGGCTTTTATTAGAGAATTAGACCATCCTTTTCAGGATCTGATCAGGTTAAGAATCAACTCACTCATTTATTCAACATTAATTAGATGTCTACTGCATATAAATAATTATTCTAGGCTCAGAGCAGGACACAAAGATGTGGAAAACATGGTTCTTGTCCTCAAGAATTTACCGTCTAGTAGACAATTACCCTTTGATTGCTACAGATACTAAAGATATTAATAGGGCATAGACAGTCCTAGGAACAGGGCTTCCCTGGTGGCTCAGATGGTAAAGAATCTGCCTGCAATGCAGGAGACCCGGGTTTGATCCCTGGGTCCTGAAGATCCCCTGGAGAAGGGAATGGCTACCCACTCTAGTATTGTTGCCTAGAGAATTCCATGGACAGAGGAACCTGGTGGGTTACAGTCCATGGGGTCACAAAGAGTCAGACATGTCTGAGTGACTCATACACACACACAGTCCTAGGAATAGAGAAGTTAAATAATGAAAATTGGAGATACTAAGGGAACATTTCATGTAAAGATGGGCACAATAAAGGACAGAAACAGCAAGGACCTAAGAGAAGCAGAAGAGATTATAAGGAGGTGGTAAGAATATACAAAAGGTATATTCTTCTGTGTATTCTTGACTATACAAAAAAGGTCTTAATGACCCAGATAACCATGATATAGTCCATCACCTAGAAACAGAAATCCTGGAGTGTGAAGTTAAGTGGGCCTGAGGAAGCATTACTATGAACAAACCTAGTGGAGGTGACAGAACTCTAGCTGAGCTATTTAAAAACCTAAAAGATGATGCAGTTAAAGTGTTGTGCTCAATATGCCAGCAAATGTGCAAAACTCAGCAGTGGACCCAGGACTGGAAATGTCAGTTTTCATTCCAATCCCAAAGAAAGGCAATGCCAAAGAATGTTTAAACTGTTGTACAATTACGCTCATTTCACATGTTAGCAAGGTAATGCTCAAAATCCTACAAGTTAGGTTTTAGCAGTATGTTAACCAAGAACTTCCAGATGTCCAAGCTGGATTTAGAAAAGGCAGAGGAACCAGAGATCAAATTGCCAACATCCGTTGAATCATAGAAAAANTTGTACAATTACGCTCATTTCACATGTTAGCAAGGTAATGCTCAAAATCCTACAAGTTAGGTTTTAGCAGTATGTTAACCAAGAACTTCCAGATGTCCAAGCTGGATTTAGAAAAGGCAGAGGAACCAGAGATCAAATTGCCAACATCCGTTGAATCATAGAAAAAGCAAAGGAATTTCAGAAAAACATCTACTTCTGCTTCATTGACTACGCTAAAGACTTTGGCTGTGTGGCTTACAACAAACTGTGGAAAATTCTTCAAGAGATGGGAATTCTAAACCACCTTACCTCTAAACCACCTCTCTGTCTCCTGAGAAACCTGTATGCAGGTCAAGAAGCAACACATAGAATCGGACATGAAACAGCAGACTGGTTCCAAATTGGGAAAGGAGTATGTCAAGGGTGTATACTTCACCCTGCTTATTTAAATTCGCAGAGTACATCATGCAAAATGCCAGGCTGGATGAATCACAAGCTTGAATCGAGATTGCCAGGAGAAATATCAACAATTTCAGATAGGCAGATGATACTATTCTAATGGCAGAGAGTGAAGAGGAACAAAGAGCCTCTTGATGAGGGTGAAAGAGAACAGTGAAAAAGGTGGATTAAAATTCAACATTCAGAAAACTAAGATCATGGCATCTGGTCCCATCCGTTCATGGCAAAGAGATGGGGGAAAAGTGAAAACAATGACAGATTTTATTTTCTTGGGCTCCAAAGTTACTGAGAATGGTGACCACAGCCATGAAATTAAAAGATGCTTGCTCCTTGGAAGAAAAGCTGTGACAAACCTAGACATCGGATTAAAAAGCAAAGACATCATTTTGCCGACAAAGGTGTCTATAGTCAAAGCTATGGTTTTTCCAGGAGTCATGCATGGATGTGAGAGTTGGACCATAAAGAAGGCTGAGTGCTGAAGAATGACTGCTGGAGAAGACTCTTGAGAGTCCCTTGGACAGCAAGGAGATCAAACCATTCAATCCTAAAGGAAATCAGTCCTGAATATTCATTGGAAGGACAGACGGATGCTGAAGCTGAAGCTCTAATACTTTGGCCACCTGATGTGAAGAGCTGACTCCCTGGAAAAAACTTCAATGCTGGGAAAGATTGAAGGCAGGAGAAGAAAGGGACAACAGAGGATAAGATGACTGGATGGCATCACTGACTCAATGGACATAAGTTTGAGCAAACTCTGGGAGATAGTGAAGGACGGGGATAACTGGCGTGCTGAAGTCAATCGGGTTGCAAAGAGTTGCACGTGACAGTGAATAAACAGTGAAAAACAATGCCTTCTGAAAGCAATAATCCCAGGAATTTTTAGATGAATGACGAATTTTAGGAGAAACTAAAAGCTCCAATCTTCCTCATTAAAAACAAAGCAACGTACAACTTCTTTTTTCCTTTTTTCTTATTTTTATTTGGCTGCACTGGGTCTTAGTTGCAGTATGTGGGATCTAATTCCCTGACCAGGGATCGAACCTGGGCCCCCTGCATTGGGAGTGCAGAGTCTTAGCCACTGGACCACTAGGGAAGTCACAACAACTTCTAAATTAATACAAATCTCAAAAAGTGGCTGAAAAAAGCAGTAGATACTACTTTCTAAGAGGACAAACAATAAGCCATATCAGGGTCTAGGGTGATATTTTAAAAAATAATTTTGCCAAATTGCCATATCCCGAGATGATGTTTCTAATCTATTAACTCCTTAATAAACTGAAGATAAATAGACAGAGGAAAGTCAGTACTTTGGGGCTGAAAACAGAACAGGCGGCTGTCTATAGTCATAATTTCAATCTCGTATAATAATAAAGGATTCAGTTCAGTTGCTCAGTAGTGTCCAACTCTTTGCGACCCCATGGACTGCAGCATGCAGGCTTTCCCGTCCATCACCAACTCCTGAAGCTTGCTCAAACTCACGTCCATCAAGTCGGTGATACTATCCAACCATCTCATCATCTGTCGTCCCCTTCTCCAGAAGCGTTTTGGGGTATAGAGAGACAACATGATGGTATGGAAAGAATACAGGCTTTGGGATCAGAGAACCCTGAGGTTGAATTCTGGCTCTACTTATCAGCTGAGTAACCAAGGGTAAGGTGCTTCGTTTTATATTTCCTTTTCCATAAAACAGGCGATAATACTACCTTTCAGGAAAAATACTTGGGGTTGCAGAGAGCACCTTGTAGGAGTTATGCCTCNGAGGTTGAATTCTGGCTCTACTTATCAGCTGAGTAACCAAGGGTAAGGTGCTTCGTTTTATATTTCCTTTTCCATAAAACAGGCGATAATACTACCTTTCAGGAAAAATACTTGGGGTTGCAGAGAGCACCTTGTAGGAGTTATGCCTCAGGTTTTACTATTTATTTTCCTGACTTGTCAGGTAATTAGGTAAAGTGTACATACAGAATGACTATACAGAATTGAGGGCAACTATGTAATAAATTATGATTTTCAATTTGAGTGGGCCTGTGCTGCAGCATAACTACTAAAAGTCATGGACTGTATTTGTGCCACTGTTTCCTGTATCATAGTTCAAAGTACACAGGAGATACAACTGGACCTACAAATTACCCAAATCTCTAATATTCTAAGGTGTTTTATAATGGGGCTTTTCACCACCTGGAAACCTTTTATTCTCTTGGCAGAAATAAGAACACTCTAAGTCATACAGGCCGTAGCTCATTCTAGAGCTCCAATTCAAATAATTTCTAACTTTTCCATCATAGGATGCCATGGGGAAGGAGTCATGTTCAGTTTTCCATTACCTTCTTCAGCAGACCAGGTAAATCATTCAGACAGCCCTTGAGAGGTTATACATCTAATTTTATGCCCAATATGTGTATGAATAAGCAATAGAACCAAATCCTCTTAAGTGCAAAACAAGAGATGACCCACAGTAGAAACACACTATTAGTTCATGTAGAAAGGCTGTTTCTCCAGACGGTCAGATTCACCAACGACATCTCATTCTTGCCTGACAGTTGTCTTTTTCACATGGGCCACGAGGAACTAAAGAAATAGCCTCAACAAAATTTGTCATTTTCACTCTAGAGGGATTAGATTACATTGGAATGTAAATCTGCAATTGCCACCTGCCTAGGTTTTCCAACTGTTCTGAGGAACATTAGCGCTATAAGTTGTTAAAAGACATTTTAGGGCAAGTCAAGTTTGGGAATTTTATCATTCTCTTGGAGATTAATAATGCACATTAGCATATTAAAAAGTTGGCAGGAGTAGTGCCACAGGAAGAATTTCTGTATAACTTGGCATTTTGGGGCTTTGTTTTAAACCCACAGAACCATTAACATATTGCAGTATATAATGTTCTTCACAATGCTGTTTGGGAAATTCTGTGCTAAATTATGTCTAAAGACAGGTTTGCAAGCTCTAAAATAGCCAAGGAAGAGACAGCGCCAGGGCCTTTAAAAGGTGCCAATTTCTGAAGGTCCTAACCTTTTAGGAAAAAATGAAGACAGCTGAGACTGAGAATAGCAGGCAGACAAAGGTACTCATATGTCCACCCAAAGGTACTCTTCCCCCACCTCCCATAGAGGTCAGAGGCTCTACTTAGCACCTATCACAACTTGAACAACTTGTATCCTCTTCTTTCTCCCCTGATGATAGATTGTGAGCTTCTTAAGAGCAGAACCCTGTGCCAGCACAGTGCCTATGCTGCTAGCTGAAGGAATCCATGAACCATGCTAAATCTGGTTATATCATCAACCTCATAATGCAAGCAGCAGGCACTTACTCAACATTCACTGCATGATAGGCACAAGGTTAAGTGTTATATGTAGATTTATCCTCAGAACAATCCTGTGAGGTGGATATAGTTATCCTGATTTTAAAAACACAGAAACTAAATTCAGAAACTGCCCAAAGCTGCTCAGCTAGTCAGGTTTCCCAGGTGGCTGAGTGGTAAAGAATACACCTGCCAATGCAGGAGATGCAGGAAACGTGGGTTTGATCCCCGGTTGGGAAGATCCCCTGGAGGAAGACATGGCAACCCAGTTCAGTATTCTTGCCTGGAAAGTCCCATGGACAGAGGAGCCTGGAGGGCTAAGTCCATGGGGCCATAAAGAGTTGTACATGACTAAGCATGCACACACACTAAACTAGTCAAAGATGGAGCCAAGATTCAAATCCAGGCTCGTGTTGTTCACCATTGTATTTTTCTTCCTCTCTTCTAAGATATTTCTCAGCAGTGAAATCTCATGATTCTGTGGAAGCAGAATTGGTATAGAACTCAAATCCATGGAAAAATCACCAGTCTGACTATCAGGCTAAGGAAGGTTTACAAGGGGAGAGTGCAAGGAGAGCCTGTAAAAGACAGGCACATCTGGCGGAGGGAAGGAACTTGGAATCGTTGCCAAGCACATGCTAGTCTTTCCATGTGCAATGTATGTCAAGTCTAAAACACAGGGCTTACAGAAGACAGTGAATTCACGACCTGAGTTTGTTCTCTGGGTCTACTGTCAAAGGTGAGGGGTTACTGGCTTGAGGATCTTATGTCTTGTTCACATCTATCAAGATATTCACTCATTCACCTATTAATTGATCAAATATTTACAGAATGTCTACTGTATCTTAGCTATTGTCCTAGGCACAGGAAACATATCCAGGAACAAGACAGATAAGCATTTTAGTAAATAGGGATAGATAATAAACACACACACATAAATATACAAGAAAATACCAGGTAGTGATAAATGCTATGATACAGACTGATGGAGCTACCTAGGAAGTGATTTATGACACCTCAGTTACAAGAAGCCAAACACACTGAGGTCCTGGGAAAGAGCACTTGAGGTGAAGGAACAGCCAGAACAAGGGCTTTCAGGTGGGAATGAACTTCACATATCTAGAAAATAAAAGAAGGACATGCAGAGTGGAGTAAACTGCTAAGAAAGTGATATTTGTTATACTCAGGAGTATGTAAGAGCCATGCCACACGGAGCCCTATAAGCCCAGGTAGAGAGACTAGAAGTCGAGTGGGCTAGATGGAGAAGCAAAGTCAGATTTGGGATTTCTGCAAGTAGAGACATAGATTCATTGAAAAAATAAATATGCGGATGAATGAGTATGAAATCAAGGATAATGTTTACTTTTGTTTGTTTACTTCAGTTAAGTGTTTACTGAAAGCCTACTATCAATGTACAAAACATCACAGATAGTAATCTCTACCGATTACCTGTATTTGTGAAAATTTAAGCCCATGTCTATAATTTATGGACACGAATTGATGACAAGAGTGAAGTCAGAAGATTTTTGGTTAAAAATTACAAAAGCTATAGATGATGTAGTTAGTTTTATATAATTTATACTGAGTAGTCAGGGAAGGGCAATTTGAAGAAACAGAAGTTAGCCAGGGAAAGAAAGACCATAATTAGGTTTCTTTAAAAAATTCAGTTTTAGGGACTCACCTGGTGGTCCAGTGGCTAAGACTCTGAGCTCTCAATGCTGAGACCCTGGGTTTGATCCCTGGTCAGGGAACTAGATTCTACATGCCACAACTAAGACCCTGCACAGCCAAATAAATTTGAAAAAATTCAGTTTTAAATAGACAATACAAATATTCTCATAGTAAATTAAATTCATTTTTTGTTTCTACTTTTGCTTTACTTTGTGGACTACATATGAGTGATATTTAGTTCTTGGTTGCTAGAGTGAGTTGAATGTTGGCCCAAGAGATATGTCTACATCTTAGGCCCTGGAACTTATGAATGTGACTTATGAATGTGAAAGAAGGGTCTTTGCAGATGTAATTAAGAATCCTGAGATGATCCAGGTGGGCCCTACGTCCAATGACAAGTGTTCTTACAAGAGACAGACAGAAGACAGACACACAGGGAGAAGTGGGTAGGGAGGCCACGTGAAGAGAGAAGCATGACTGGAATTATGGAGCCACAAGCCAAGGAGTGACTAAGCCACCAGAGGCTGGAAGAGGCAAGGGAGGACTCTTCCCTAGAGCCTTCAGAGGGAATATGGCCCTGCCAACACCTTAATTTCGAATTTGTGGCCTTCAGAGCTGTGAAATAAATTTCTGTTGTTTCAGATCACTGTGTTTGTGGTAATTTGTTATGGCAGCTCTAGGAAATGAATATACTTGGCTTTTCCCTCTTACTTAGCATGAATCTAGGCCAGTTTCCCCTAGATATCTATCTTTTACACTCAGGGAATCCAAAGTTATACAGATGAAAACAAACTAAGAAGTCAAAATAAATGCCAAAGATCATCTGTCTCAAAGCCAAACATATTTCTGGATATCAGATATGACTATATAATTTGTACTGCTGCCTCTATTAGCAAGGATAATGAGGCGTGAGCTCTGTGGAGAGACTAAACATTGCAGGAAATGGTCTGAAGTTATTTGAAAGAAACACTATCCTTTTTTTTAACCACTAGGTTACACTTTCCTTTGCTATCATTACCCTGAATCATTCTATTTTGTGCATCCTATAATTTTAACACAGATAATGATTCATCCTATATAATTGTTCCTGAGAGCAAATCTATGATCTTTAGTTAGACTTTTCAAAAAAATGTATACAAATATAAAGATGAGCCTATTTATTTTATTTAATAATAAGTGATGACTTCAAATCTTTTATGTTGGGCTTACAGATGCTGTCAGATCTGTTCTGTGAAACAAAGCAATATAACTAAAGCTATTGTATAGAAATGATCCTGTGGTATTATACAAATACATGCATAACCTCCCGGAGAAGGCAATGGCACCCCACTCCAGGACTCTTGCCTGGAAAATCGCATAGAGGGAGGAGCCTGGTAGGCTGCAGCCCATGGGGTTGCTAAGAGTTGGATACGACTGAGCAACTTCACTTTCACTTTTCACTTTCATGCATTGGAGAAGGAAATGGCAGCCCACTCCAGTGTTCTTGCATGGAGAATCCCAGGGACGGGGGAGCCTGGTGGGCTGCCATCAATGGGGTTGCACAGAGTCGGACATGACTGAAGTGACTTAGCAGCAGCATGCATAAGCTCCATGATTTAATTAATTTTTTCCAAAGGTTTTCACAAAGTTCAGAAGAGGGATTGTTTTAAACAAACACAATTATATAAGTAAACAAGCAAGGAGATGAATATTCTTTTAAAAAGTTATGTGAATCAAGAAAATGAAATAAAAGGCATCCCTGTTGGAAAGGAAGAAGTAAAATGATTTCTATTTGCAGGTTGCATGATCTTATATTGGAAAATCTTAAGAAACCCACCAAAAAGTGTTGAATAAGCAATACTGTGTTTATAAAACCTGAGTCAATGCTTTGGAGAAATTTAAAAATCACAAATCGCAGTACTCAGTGGTGAAATAAAAACATTGTCAGATAAACCAAAAGCTAAGAGAATCACTGCCAGCAGATATGTACCATAAAGAATGATAAAGGAAGTTTTTCAAACTGATAGTGATATCAGATAAAAATTTAGATATTCAGGAACAAATGAAAAACACTCAAATTGGTAAGTATGAGTGGCTAAGTATAAAATTTTTTTGTTAATTTACTAAAAGTATAATTGTTGAAAACAAAAATACTAACATTATATGATAATGATTATACATCTATGGAGGAAATATAACATGGCAACAATAGCATAAAAGATGGGGTGACAGTAAATGGAACTATATGAAAGCAAGGTTCTTACAATTAACCTGCAGTGGTACAACATTAAGTAAAACATGAACAATGACAATTTATAGAGAAATCACTAAAATATACAATGCAAAAAGGTAGAGCTAAAAGGCCACCAGACTCAACTCTATGTCTAGAAGAGATGAACCTTAAATACACAGACAGGTTTAACACAAAAAGAATAGAGGAGGACAAACCACGCAAAGAATAACTACCTAAAGATCTGTGCTGTGCTTAGTCACTCAGTCGTGTCCAACTCTTTGTGACCCCATGGACTGGAGCCTGCCAGGCTCCTCTGTCCATGGGGATTCTCCAGGCAAGAATACTGGAGAGGGTTGCCATGCCCTTCTCCAGGAAATTTTCTCAACCCAGGGATCGAACCCAGGGCTCCTGCATTGCAGGCAGATTCTTTATTGTCTGAGCTACCAGGGAAGCCCAAGAATACTGCAGTGGGTAGCCTATCCCTTCTCTAGGGGATCTTCCTGATCCAGAAATTGAACTGGGGTCTCCAGCATTGCAGGCAGATTCTTTACCAGCTGAACTACCAGGGAAGCCCACCCAAAGAGCTAGAGTAATTAAATCAATACCAGACAAAATAGACTTCAAGAAAAGGTATATTACTAAACATAAAGGGGGAATATTTCATAATGATAAAATGGCTAATTCATCAGGAAAACACAATAATCATAATCATTAAATATGTATGTACTTAATACTAGAGCTCAAAATTCATGAAGTAAAGACTGACACCCTTTAAAGGGAAAAAACAGACAAATTCACACATATTTGGAGATTTTAACTTTTCAGTCTCACTAACTAAGAGCAACTAGACAAAAAAATCAGGACATATAAGATCTGAACACTATCAACCCATTTTGACCTGACATTTTTGTTAACGTTACATTGAAAAGAATGCACATTCTTTTCCAATGTATATGAAACATTCATCAAANAAATAAAATAAAATAAAGGAAGTTGTTAAAATAGATCCAGAGAACAAAGTTGCACACATTTTAGCTCCTGGACTTTTCAAAGACTTTATCTCAAGTAAGACATGAAAACGATTTGAAAACTTATTTGAAAACAATAATCTAGTTTTGGACCTTCTTCCTTAGACTGAAAAAGCAGCTTTCTTTGGCTGAATGAGGGTAGCTGTTTGGTCAGTCCAAAAGGAAGGATCGCCGAACTCTGCATAGTGGGTGCAGTTGGCCAGCAACACTGGCGATGAGACTCCATGGCCTTGTGAGTGGACATGGACAAAACCCAGGCCTTCAGCTCCTCTTCTCATCTCCCACTGGTGAGAATTCTACAGAGAGAACAGCCAGTGTACTGTCTTAAATTTCTTGTTAGAGCAATGCCTGTCTATCTCCCTAAGGTGTGTTCACCCCTTCATTTGGCTAACTTGAGTGGGTGAATAAACTGTGGAAAATTCTGAAAGAGATGGGAATACCAGCCCACCTGACCTGCATCTTGAAAAACCTGTATACAGGTCAGGAAGCAACAGTTAGAACTGGACATGGAACAACAGGTTCCAAATAGGAAAAGGAGTATGTCAAGGCTGTATATTGTCACCCTGCTTATTTAACTTATATGNTTCCAATGTATATGAAACATTCATCAAAAAAAAAAAAAAAAAAAAAAAACTGACCAAATTCTGGGTCATAAAACAAGTTTTCAGCCCATTTTAATGAACTGAAATTTTATATAGTGTGTATTCTGACCACAATATAATTAAATTAGAAATAAAATACAAGAGTATATCTAGAAAAATAAAATATTTGGAAATGAAAAACAACCTATCTTTAAATAATATGTAATCCACCACAGAAATCATGCAGAAAATCATAAAATATTTCAAACAGAATGATGATGAAAATACAACATATCAAAATTTGTGGGATATAGATAAAGCAATGCTTAGAATGAAATTTATAGCCTGCAAAGATTATCTTAGAAAAGATAGGTAAAGTTCCATGCTAAGAAACTAAAAAAAGAAAAGCAGAGTATGCATACTGAAAAATAAGTGGAAGGAAGGAAATAATAAAGATATGAGAAGAAATAATGCAAAAGAAAAAAACAGAAAATAAAGTAAACTGATCCCTTGAAAAAATTAAAATTGCTAACCCTCTAGGTAGATTAAGTACTAAAAAAACAAGGAGAAAGGGAAGCTATTATTCACCAATGTTAGGAATAAAGGCTAGATTTCAGATTTTATAGATTTTATAGATATCAAAAGGATAATGATAGAATATTATGAACAGCTTTACGTAAATAAATTAAATAACATACAAAATGGGCAAAAAAAGACAACTTATTAAAATTCACATAAGATAAAACAAACTCTGAATGCTTATGTATTTATTTAAAAAATTATCAAAACTTCCCTACAAAGAAAACTACAGGCCCAGATGGTTTAGTTGGTGAATTTTATCAAAAAAGCCAAAATGAAAGAACAGTATATATATGTGTGTGTGTGTGTGTGTATATATATATATATATTTACAAATTCTTACTGAAAATAAAGAAGAAAAAGCTCCCCAACTTATTTTATGAGGACAGTATAGTCTATTACAAAAGCTGAAAAGATATTACAAAAAATAAAACTACAGATCAACATTCCTTAATATTTAATAAAATGTTAGAAACAAACTTAGCAATATATAAAAAGCCTAATACATAATCATCAAGTTGGGTTTATTTTAGGACAACAAGGGATAATCAATGTAACTACCATATTAAGAAAATAAAGGAGAGAAGCCATATAATCATTCCTCCCTCTATATACAGAAAAAGTTTTTGACAAAATTCAACAGTCACTGATGACAAAATCTTTTTTTTTAATTTGGAAGAAAAAGGAATTTCCTTAATCCTGTAATGGGCAATTATGAACAGTCTAATCTAATATCCATCTCAATTGTAAAATATTGAATTTTTCCCCCCTAAAATCAGGAAGAAGCCTACGATACCCACACTCATCACCTGCATTCAACACTGTACTGGTGGTTAAAGCAAGTGCAGTAAGCCAAGGAAACGAAAGGAATAAATATAAAAAAAGAAGTGAAACTATCTCTGTTTGCAGATGACATTACTACTTACACAGAAAAATCTAAGGAATTCACAGATTACTTAGAAGAATGAGCAAATTTAGCAAGACTACAGAATACATTAATAAAAATCAATTATATTTTATAATAGCAAGTAACTGGAAATGAAAATTCAATTTTAATAGCATTAAGATCATAATATAGGCATAAATTTTTAAAAATTATGTGTAAAACCTGTATATTTAAAACTGCAAACCACTGATGACATAAATAAAATAAGATCTATAAAGATGGAGAAAGATAACATGCTAATGAACTAGAAGACATATTTCACTAGGATGTCAATTCTCTCCAAATTAATGTATATATTTGATGTTACTGTAATCACAATCCTACCTCTTTTTTATGGAGAAAGTGATAAACTGATGTTAAAATTTATATGGAAATAAAAGGACCTAAAACAGCTAAAGCAATTTTGAAAAAGAAGAATTCAGTTGGGAGAATTTATAATACATGACACTTCAAGAATTTCTATAAGGCTGCTATAAGGTAATCAAGACAGTGAATATGGGTATAAAGTGAAAGTCGCTTAGTCGTGTCCGACTCTTTGCGACTCCATGCTCTACACAGTCCATGGAATTCTCCAGGCCAGAATACTGGAGTGAGTAGCCTTTCCCTTCTCCAGGGTATCTTCCCAACCCAGGGATCAAACCTAGGTCTCTTGNAGTGAAAGTCGCTTAGTCGTGTCCGACTCTTTGCGACTCCATGCTCTACACAGTCCATGGAATTCTCCAGGCCAGAATACTGGAGTGAGTAGCCTTTCCCTTCTCCAGGGTATCTTCCCAACCCAGGGATCAAACCTAGGTCTCTTGCATTGAGGGTGGATTCTTTAGCAGCTAAGCCACAAGGGAAGTTCAAGAATACTTGAGTGGGTAGCTTATCCCTTCTCCAGCAGATCTTCCCAACCCAGGAATCGAACCGGGGTCTTCTGCATTGCAGGCGGATTCTTTACCAACTGAGATATCAGGGAAGCCCATTGGTATATAGATGTATAGATCTCCACTTAAAAGGTCATCAGATTTTTGATAAAGGTGTCAAAACAAACTAATGGAGGGTTTTTTTCAATAAATAGTGCTGGTACAACTGAATATCTATGTGAAAAAAAAAGAAAATTTGGCTTTTATTTCACACCATATTTAGAAATATGGGTTAGAACTCTTATATGAAATACAAGAGTTAAAACACTATATAAGGGAATCTCTTTTAACGGTTTGGTGGGCTTCCCAGGTGGCGCTAGTGGTAAAGAATGCCTGTCTATGCAGGAGACACAAGGGGTTCAGGTCTGATCCCTGGGTTGGGAAGATCCCCTGGACTAGGAAATGGCACCCTATCCAGTATTCTTGTCTGGAAAATTCCATGGGCAGAGGAGTCTGGAGGGCTATCGCCATGGGGCCGCAAAGAGTCGGACATAAATGAGCAATCGAGCACAAAGGTTTATTAGGATGAGAAAGTAATAACCAAAAAAATTTGATAAATTAAACTTTATTAAAAAGAAGAATTTCCACTACTCAAAAGACCTCATGAAAAAGTGAACTGGCAAGCTGAGACTAGGAACTATTCACAAAATATATATATCTGATATATATCTGATAGGATTTATATTAGAACATAACAAGAACTTCAACAATTCAATAAGACAAGCAACTTATAAAAATGGGCAAAAGTTCTGAACAGACACTTCACCAAAGAAGGTATCTGAATCATGAGAACACAAAAAGCTGCTCAATAGCAGAGGTCATCAGGGAAGTACAAATTAAAAATACAAAGAGACACTTTAATGTACATTCCAGAGTCACAAAAATAAAAGATACATTGTGGAAAAGTGTCTGAAAGTTGTTTTTTTTTTTTTAATACAAGAAATACTCACCTTTCTCTGGACTCAGCAATATACTTCTAGGTATTTATCCGAGAAAAATGAAAATATGTATCCTCAGAAAGATTAACCCAAGAATGTTCATAGTGGCTTGATTCAAGATAGCTAATAACTGGTAACAGCTAAGGTGCCCAACAGAAGAAAGGGTAAACAAATTTTGGAATAGTCATACAATAGATTACTATTCATAAAAAAGGAACAAAACAAATTACTGTATGCGTAACAATGTGGGTGGATCTCAAAAACAGGCTGAGAGAAACTGAGTGCTCATGGTACAATTCCATTTGTATGAAGTTCTAGAACAAACAAAATTAATCTACGGTGGAAAAATATACAGAATTAAGGTTGCTTCTTGATAACTAGGGGCAGAAACTAACTGCAAAAGGGCACAAGAGAACTGTAAACAACTATTGGACTTGAGTTACTATTCATGCTGAAGTACTTAGGAGGGACGTACACTTATGTCTCTAACGAACCATCAGAAAAAATGAGGGACTGACAAACAGAAGGATGAATATATGCACAGATATCAGAGAAATATAACGAAATGTTAATTGAGCTGGACATATGGATGTTCTCTGAATAATTAAACTATTGTGAATGTTTGAAGTTTTTCATAATATTGGGAAAAACTGCTTGCAATTGCTCTGCTCTCTCCTATTGCCTGTACAAACTGGAACTGAAGTTGTATGAAGTAAGCCAGTGGAGGTGCTATTCTCAGACTCATGATTTTATCTTTAAAGAAAAACACAAAAACTAACACGAAAAAGAAACCAAACTATTTCTTCCCACTAAAGAATGAATTAAAATGAACAGCAACTTTAGCTTCACATTATATATGTCATGACTCTGGCTCTGATAAGAGAACTTCCAAATTCCATGCATTGGTCCTCAGCTTAGATGCATTTCTAAGACTAATCAGTTAAAGATGGGCCTCTGCCTTGACTATATATAGTGTTTAGCTCAAGAAAATGTATTTGCTGAACTTGGCCTCTCAGGGTGAAATGCAAGGCCCATGCAATGTCAACAAAACAAAAAAAATCAAAAACAATGTCAAGAAAAATTCACATATTTCTGTTAAGGAAGGGTAGTCACCTAATGGATTACAGATTCACTGTTTATAGCTTCTGAAAAACACTTTTGGGATTCATTACCTTTATCAAGAGACGCCCCAGCCATATGGTAAAAGCTCAATGCAGTGTCTACATCATTAATATTCTTAAGGAAAGTAAAGAAGTTCTCCACTTCCTGAAATGTCAGCCCCTGAAAGAAGAAAAACAGTAAGGTAAGGCAGGAACCTGTGCAAAAAGCAGCATAAAATGCAGAAGACTAGGCAGTTACTCATGCTTATAAATCAGAAATTTATGCTATGTCTGGAACAGCGACTCAACAAATTACTCAAGGAATGTCAAATTTACAAACAACAGGGGAACAAAACATTGGAATTTTACTCTAAGAAAGGCATGCTAGCTAATTGCTTTCCCCTCATATGTAAAATCTGACATGAAGCTGTTTAATGATGGCTGGATATCTTTAATCAAAATATTTCTAACCATATCCTCCAATTAGCCACACTCTCTGTTGTGACACTCCCTAAATGAGCTGTAGCCACTTGATTTGTTATACATCTTAACAAGTAAGACCCATCAGGACTTTCATTTTAATAACCTACTCAATAGGGCAGTCAAGCTTTTTTGAGGCTTAAGCTAATTAAAGAATCACCAAAGTCAGTGATATACATGGGAATAGTTTCAGAATTTAGCAGAACCCAAGCAACTGGGAAAGTTGTTCATTATACCAATTTAAAAGCTACTAACGAAGCAATGAAGCAATTGGCCATGTAACTTTAATTTGATGAAATTTCTGTGAATGAGGAAATTCTTTTCAAAAGCTAGTCAAAGATTTGCTGATCTTTAATTCTATCTTTTATGATGGCTCAAGAGAGTAGCTGGATAAAGAGAGATTAGAGGGAGGAAGATTTGTCCTATTTGCCTGCTTCCCGTTTCTCACACATCATGCTGGGATGGAAATGAATACAATTTCAAAGAACTGAGTAACACTGGGAAGACACTGAGGTTAATGCATTTTAATGAAGCATAAGGTCCTTAATGGACTGCAGATGTTGACAGGCTTCTAACCAGTACTGCTCCTCTTCTGATTTCCATTTCTCCAAACCATAGAGCCTGGGCTTCCCAGGTGGCACAATGGTAAAGAATCCACTTGTCAGGAGACGTAGGAGACATGGGTTCCCTGGGTTGGGAAGATCCCCTGGAGTAGGAAAAGGCAACCTGCCCTGGTATTCTTGCCTGGAAAATTCCTTGGGCAGAGGAGCCAGGTGGGCTACAGTCCATGGAGTTGCACAGAGTTGGACATGAGTAAGCATGCACGCAAACAACAGAGCCTAGGAATTTATATCTGTAACTCAGTAAAAAGGAAAACTTAATATAGACTACAGTACTACCAGGAAACTGGCCAATGATATCTTTATCAATCAAACTAAGAGCTAAAATACTGTATGATTATGTCATATAATCTTAGTTTTTCCCCTTCAGTTCAGCTCAGTTCAGTCGCTCAGTTGTGTCCAGCTCCTTGCGACAACATGGACAGCAGCACGCCAGCTCTCCCTGTCTATCACCAACTCCCAGAGCTTGCTCAAACTCGAGTCCAACGAGTTGGTGATGCCATCCAACCATCTCAACATCTGTCATCCCGTTCTCCTCCTGCCTTCAATATTTCCCAGCATCAGGGTCTTTTGCCCAAAGTATTGGAGCTTCAGCTTCAGCATCAGTCACTTCAGTGAATATTTAGGACTGGTTTCCTTTAGGATCGACTGGTCAGATCTCCTTGCAGTCTAACAGACTCTCAAGGGTCTTCTCCAACACCACAGTTCAAAAGCATCAATTCTTTGGCGCTTGGCTTTCTTTTATGGTCCAACTCTCATATCCATACACGACTACTGGAAAAACCACAGCTTTGAC
Organism: Neotragus pygmaeus; assembly: GCA_006410875.1. Lineage (NCBI taxonomy): Eukaryota > Metazoa > Chordata > Mammalia > Artiodactyla > Bovidae > Neotragus > Neotragus pygmaeus. Next base: position 1,509,521 of record SJYV01038735.1, on the reverse strand, counting down.
TAGATGGACGTTTGTTGGCAAAGTAATGTCTCTGCTGTCTAGGTCATAGCTTTTCTTCCAAGGAGCAAGCCTTTTAATTTCATGGCTGCAGTCACCTCTTTTGGGGCCCAAGAAAATAAAGNACGACTACTGGAAAAACCACAGCTTTGACTAGATGGACGTTTGTTGGCAAAGTAATGTCTCTGCTGTCTAGGTCATAGCTTTTCTTCCAAGGAGCAAGCCTTTTAATTTCATGGCTGCAGTCACCTCTTTTGGGGCCCAAGAAAATAAAGTCTCACTGTTTCCATTGCTTCCCCATCTATTTGCCATGAAGTGATGGGACCAGATGCCATGATCTTAGTTTTTTGAATGCTAAGTTTTAAGCCAGTTTTTTCACTCTTCCCTTTCACTTTCATCAAGAGGCTCTTTAGTTCCTTTTCGCTTTCTGCCATTAGAGTGGTGTCATCTGCATATCTGAGGTTATTGATATTTCTGCTGGCAATCTTGATTCCAGTTTGTGCTTCATCCAGCCTGGCATTTTGCATGATGCCACAAGGTGACAATATACAGCTTTGATGTACTCCTTTCCCAATATGGAACCAGTCCATTGTTCCATGTCTGGTTCTAACTGTTGCTTCTTGACCTGCATACAGATTTCTCAGGAGGCAGGTAAGGTAGTTTGGTATTTCTATTTTTTTTTTTAAGAATTTTCCAGTTTGTTGTGATCCATATAGTCAAAGGCTTTGGCATAGTCAGTGAAGCAGAAGTAGATGTTTTTTCTGGAACTCTCTTGCTTTTTCTATGATCCAACAAATGTTGGCAATTTGATATCTGGTTCCTCTGCCTTTTCTAAAACCAGCTTGAACATCTTAAGTTCTTGGTTCATATACTGTTGAAGCCAAGCATGGAGAATTTTGAGCATTATTTTGCTAGTGTGTGAGATGAGTGTAACTGTGCAGTAGTTTGAACATTCTTTGGCACTGCCTTTCTTTGGGATTGGAATGTAAACTGACCTTTTCCAGTCTTGTGGCCACTTCTGTGTTTTCCAAATTTGCTGGCATATTGAGTGCAGCACTTTAAAGCATCATCTTTTAGGATCTGAAATAGCTCAGTTGGGATTCATCCCCTCCACTAGCTTTGTTTGTGGTGATGCTTCTAAGGCCCACTTGACTTTGCACTCCAGAATGTCTGGTTCTATGTGAGTGATCACACCATCATGGTTATCTGGGTCATGAAGATCTTTTTTGTATAGTTCTTCTGTGTATTCTTTTCACCTCTTAATATCTTCAGCTTCTGTTAGGTCCATACCTTTTCTGTCCTTTATTGTGCCCATCTTTGCAAGAAATATTCCCTTGGTTTTTTCCCTTAGAATCACAGAATTTAAACATTTTAAAACTGTGGAATATGAGGATCAAATATCAAGGTGTGTAAAACATAAACATACAAATGAACAGACTCTGTAAAATGAAGTTTTACACTCATAAAAACTCAATTCAGGTCAAGAAGCAGATTACTGTCAGCATCCCAGGAGCCTCCCTCCCCTTCCCCAACAATAGCCCTTTACAGTCATGTGCCTCTTCTCTGTGATAAAAAATATTCTGAATTTTAGGAGATTCAGTTCCTTGCCTTTCATAAAAAATAGCTTTTCTATCTATTTATGCATCCTTTAACATATGTTTAAGGAGTTTAAGTATATCTAGTTTTGAATTTTATAGATGGAACCATGCAGTATGTATTCTGATATATGGTTTCTGGCTTTAAAATATACAGATATATTTGGCCGCACCACATAGCATGGAGGATCCCAGTTCCCTGAGCAGGGACTGAACCTGCATCCCCTGCACTAGAATCACGGAGGCAAGCAATGGACGGCCAGGGAAGTCTCCGGCCTCTGTCTTTAACATTTTTTAATATTTTTGTGTATGTCTGTAGTTCATTTACTTTTATTGCTGTAAGTATTCCATTGTGTGACTATTCTATTTAGGCTATTTCCAGTTTTTGGAAATTATGAATGGTGGTCCATCTTATTTAAAAATTCATTCAAACATTTAGGGAGCACCTAGTATGTACCAAGTTCCATAACTTTTGGTGGTGAACTGGAAGGCCTATGTTAAATAATTTCCTCTCAAACTGAAGTCATTCTCATGGTCTTGACTTAAAGGACCCAGAGGTAGAGTTCATTCCTTGTAAAAACGCTACAATATGCTAATAATGTAAGCACTAGGCTATAACATAATACGAGAAGAATTCCACTGGATCAGAAGCACAGGTTTTACATCATTTGCTTATGAATGGATACAATACCATCTTCTCTTTCCATCAAAAGACATTAATGTGGAGAAGGAAATGGCAACCCACTCCAGTACCCTTGCCTGGAAAATCCCATGGATGGAGGAGCCTGATATGCTACAGTCCATGGGGTCGCAAAGAGTCGGACATGACTGAGCGACTTCACTTTCCTTTCCTTTCTCTACTCTCAGAAAGCTGTAAATGCAGACTGAGTAGGATCTGGAACAGAAGATGGATATGTAAAGAACATTGTTCAGTGAGAATAAAAGTAATAAATGGAGAATTCATTTTCTTCTCTCCAAGCCCCTGAATAGCTCTCATAATCTAGACTAGTGCTGTCCAGTAGAAACATACTGTGAGCCAAAACATGCAATTAAAAAAAAAAAAAGACATTAATGGAAGAGTATTCAGTCTTTCAAAGGAAAGAACTTCTGATACATGCTACAAAGACAAACTCTGAACACACTATGTCAGGGAAATAATACAAATTACAAAAAATACAAAGGACAAATACTGTAGGATTCCACTTATATGAATTACCTAGAGTAGTTAAATTCCTAGAGACAGGAAGTAGAATGGTGGTTTCCAGGAGTGGGGAGGGGGATAATGAGGAAGTATTGTTTAATGGTATGGAGTTTCAGTTTGGGAAGATGAAAAAGTTCTGGAGATGAATGATGGTTTTTGGTTGCACAGCAGTATGAATGTACTTAGTACTATTAAACCATTTAAAAATGGTTAAAATAATAAATTTTGTTCTATGTTTTTAATGGTAAATTTAAAAAAAGATATGCTAAAGCTTTTCTCCTTTTTAAATTTTACATATGGATTTCCACAGGGTAGGGGAGCATTGGTGTCTGAGTTTATGAAAGGATTTTTAAGGCTAAAAGGTTAACATAAATTCCTAAAACTGAAAGGGCAACCTCTAATGTGCATTAGTTAATTTACTGTGAAACATTAAAGATGACAGTGCTTACACTGAGAATTATTAGAGAACAGAAAAATCTAAATGGAGTGATTATTCATTTGATGACAGAAAAACAGTGGAATATAAATCATATTAAGCCATTATTAAATAAAAATATGCAACACTTTGCCTTTTACTACATAATTAAAATTTTTATTAAGCACTTACTAACCACTTAGCACTCTACTAGGAACAGTGAGGAAAATAAAATTGCTTTGGATATGGGTCTTGGTCTTATAGAGCTTAAAATTTTGATAGGCCTCCTTAAAGAAAAGGTGATGCTATTCACAAAATTATTATTTCTTGGTAACTACCTCAGTAAAAAGTCCAAAGATTTATTAGAATAAAGCTGGAATAAGAGTGCAACATGAAGTTTGTGGATAGAAAGTGCAAAGACAGGCTTTTTGAAAGTTGAGTTGCTCAGACTTAGAAGGCTATAGCTTAAGCACAATCTTTTGTTGGGCGACTTAAACTGCAGACATAGTAGTCAAAAGGAAATACCCTTCTCTTAGGCATGGCATCAAATGGATTTTTAAAAATATATACTATGGGGAAATAGAAGAAGCAGGAGTTATTTTATTCTGTGACCAGATTTTCAACAAACCAACTGAAAGAACTTACATGACTGGACTAAAATAAATATATAAAATTAATAGTACTTTGACTCTAAATAGAAGTATTTCTTTATGTTGTTTTAAAATGAATTTAACATTAGAGAAGCTGTTAAACAAGCAGACAGAATTGTCTTTCAAAACTAAAAGCAATTGATAAAATGTTCAGAAAAAAAAAACAGAAAATCTTTATGACCTTGGGTAAGGCAGAGTTCTTAGATATGACACCAAAAACACAATCCATAAACAGAAAAAAATTTGATATATTAGATTTTATCAAGTTTAAAAGTTTTGTGCTTAAAAATACTGAGAAAACAGACAAACCACAGACTGGGNCCTAGTCAAGGCTATGGTTTTTCCAGTAATCATGTATGGATGTGGGTTAAAGCTGAGCGCCAAAGAATTGCTTTGAACTATGGTGTTGGAGAGACTCTTGAGAGTCCCTTGGACTGCAAGGAGATCCAACCAGTCCATCCTAAAGGAAATCAGTCCTGCGTGTTCATTGGAAGGAATGATGTTGAAGCTGAAACTCCAATACTTTGGCCACCTGATTCGAAGAGCTGACTAATGTGAAAAGACCCCGATGCTGGGAAAGACTGAGGGCAGGCGGAGACAGGGACGACAGTGAATGAGATGGTTAGATGGCATCACCAACTCAATGGACTTGAGTTTGGCTGGACTCCGGGAGCTGGTGATGGACAGGGAGGCCTGCCATGCTGCAGTCCATGGGCTCGCAGAGTTGGACACGACTGAGCGACTAAATTGAACCTAACTGAAACAATAGGTCGAAGTCCCGAGTAAGCTGTCAGGCTCATTCTACAGAACTAGTTGTAATGAATTTATTCAGTTATGCTCTGAAATATATCCTCTTCTCTGGTATGTATAGGGTCTTGAGGGATAGGAAGTAGGGAAAAGGCTGAAGTATATGACACTAATTGTTTTGGGGGTGGGGAGAACTGAAAATAAAATAGGGAGAAAAATAAAATTAAGTCTCTGAATGGTAACTCACAGCAGCTTAGTATTCTTTTGAGGGAGGTACAGGTTTCAAAGGTAATCAGTAACACAAAGCAAATCTATAAGTAGATTTCTAACCGTTTAAGTTTAATGGCCACATCTTGGGTGCTATGCTACATAGTGGTTTTGGTGGACACTCAATAATTGGGGTTGCTGCTGCAGCTAAGTTGCTTCAGTCATGTCCGACTCTGTGCAACCCCATAGACGGCAGCCCACCAGGCTCCCCCGTCTCTGGGATTCTCCAGACAAGAACACTGGAGTGGGTTGCCATTTCCCTTTCCAATGAAGGAAAGTGTTAAGTGAAAGTGAAGTCGCTCAGTTGTGTCCGACTCTCAGCGACCCCACGGACTGCAGAGCACCAGGCTCCCCATCCATGGGATTTTCCAGGCAAGAGTACTGGAGTGGGGTGCCATTGCCTTCTCCGAGTTTCTTAAAGGTTCTGGGATCAATGTTTCTAGAGTCTGACAACTTATGAAGACCACAATGTGGGTTCAACTCTCAAGTATCTGAGAGAACATGTGAACAGAAGAGACCACATGATTATTATCCACAGAAAACAAGAAAGGTAAATAACCTAATAGTTTTATTATGTCTTTATGAGGGTACATATTATACATTCATCAATGCATCTGATAAACAATTGCCTGTGAGACAGCATACAGAGGATGGCAAAGATGAGTAGGATGGTGCTTTTAAAAGGCTCAAAGTGAGTGAGTTGTATTATAATTATTTATTATGTCTTCCTCCACTATGAGAACAGACAGCTGGTTTTGCTCATTCTTGTATTCCCAGTATTTAGAAGAGTGCTTGGCACATGGGTGCTCAATAAATATTGATATGAAATTAGATAGTTCTTTGCATAAATATATGCTTGATTAGACTATTACAGACTATATATTTCTTGAGGATAGGTTATGGCTTTATCTTTTATCCTACAGTACCTGGTTTTGAATATAGCAATGTCTGCACTGAACTGTAACTTTCAATTCATTCTTGAGTGGATTTGCTGAATTATTAAAGCTTGTGGCGTCGGCACTCTTAACCAGAGTGCTGACTGACACCTGTGAATGACACCTATGAAGTCTCAGGAAACTCTTTCCTTTAATGAGGAGAAGGTAGCTTGAAGGATGGAAAGTTTAAAAAAATTTTAAGTTGAGTCACGTTTGACCTAGAAGAAAAATTCACAGAAAACAAAGACAGTGAGGGGAACGGGGAAACTCTGATAGAGGTTAGGGACTAATCTTGAAAACAAAGCCAAAACAAAACACGTTTTCCATAAAACAAAAAAAGAAAGAGAGAAAAGAAAACTCTGCCTTTGTTAAATAAGAAACATGGTGGTTACTCAGCATGAACAGAGCCATTTTTCCAGGCATGGCAGGCTCCCCAGTTCCTCCAGCTATTACTCAGGGACAGGACTAGAGACACTGATGAAGCAGACTTTTCCAGCCCAGTGGCTGGCAAGCTTCACTGCACATTCGAATCACTCGGGGAGACTTTTAAGCACTACTGATGCCTGGACCCACCCACTGAGCTTCCAATTTAGTTGATTTGAAGAGGGTCTCAACAACCACATTTCTGAAAAGTTCCCCAAGTGAGCCTACTGGAAAACCAGGTCCAGAGGACTGCGTTAGAGGAAGAGTATGGTTAGGAAAAACAGAATTTTGTTAAGAGAAGGGACAAGATCTGTAATAGGAAGCCTCAGATTTTAGTCCAGATTGTGGGCAGATCATTAATTTCTCCTCTTCTCTGTCTCTATAATCTCAAAGGCAAAATGAGATCTAGCAAAGCTGTTAGAAACACAAAAAAGAAAAATGGCTGGGAAGCACTGCATGGTCACTAATATGTAAATATTTATTTAATACCACCACTAGGACCTTCAATCTTTTAGATCTGGTTTGAAATTTTGTACAGAACCTCACACAGAAAGTGGCTAACATGTGCCAAATGAAAACTTACATTTTCATGTTAACAAATCCAGAGTGGAATAAAGGAAGCAATTAGAAAGCAGATAGTCATTCCCCTATAATGGGAAATGGTCCCAGAGAGACGGACTGGTAACCTTAGGAGGAAAAGCCCTTCATTAACTCTCATTTTAGTTAATTGCTATGTTCACAAATTATTTAACCAACATGAGAGTACAATCAATCTCTATCTCCTTGCTAAAGCAGGCCAGAAATTCTGGGCCAGAAATAATTTAGCACCCCAGATTTTTACCATCTGACAAAATTTGTCTTTTCACTTCAGGGCTTTTTTGCAAGGTCTTTGGTCCTAAATTAACTCCTGCCAAAGCTAGAATACTTTATTTCTTCAAGGGAGATGTCTCCAACACCCAATTTATTGCTTTAAAATATAAATTCATATCAAAACATGAATTAACCTATCATGATAGATAATGTTGTTTAGTTGCCAAGTGTTGTTTGACTCTTTTGCAACCCCATGGACTGTAGCCCACAAGGATCCTCTGGTCCATGGGATTTTTCAGGCAAGAATACTACAGTGGGTTGTCATTTCCTTCTCCAGGGGATCTTTCTGACCCAGGGACAAAACCTGTGTCTCCTGCACTGGCAGGCTGATTCTTTACCACTGAGACGCTTGGGGAGTGACAGAAAATTATTTTAAGGTCAAATCAATGCCAGGACCAAAACTTTAAAAATAAGTTTGGTCGGGGATCTCCCTGGTGGTTCAGTGGTTAGGACTCCATGCTTTCAATGCAGGGATGGGGTGTTGCAGGTTCGATCCCTGGTGAGGGTGTATGCTGTGTGGTGCAGCCAAAACATTTAAAAAGGGTCTGATCAACAAAAAAGGCACATT
>SJYV01038735.1:1484364-1501848 GCA_006410875.1 Neotragus pygmaeus | reverse complement strand
CCTGGTGGTTCAGTGGTTAGGACTCCATGCTTTCAATGCAGGGATGGGGTGTTGCAGGTTCGATCCCTGGTGAGGGTGTATGCTGTGTGGTGCAGCCAAAACATTTAAAAAGGGTCTGATCAACAAAAAAGGCACATTTCCTACAAAATTCATCTAGATATTTGTGATCAACTTTCTGAAATTATAACTTCCAATAGATATGAGCTGTGTACTAGGTAATATAGGAGTTTTCTTTAGGAGAGAAGCATTGTCCTCTGTCACTTTCTGTTAAGGAGTCTTCCTTCATAGCCAAGAGAACACCTTCAGACCGGCTGGACTGCTCAGAGAAGCTGACACTTTCTCTCAGAATCCAGCCTGCTCTCAGTTGCAGTCCACAGCCTGTTGAGAGGTACTTTCAGCTTTTCAACACCCAAGGTACGGAAGAAAAACTCTAGCTGATAAGAACTGCTTTCCACCAACTTGGGGGTGATGCTATTCAAGCAAGATTTCCTGCACAAAGACTAACAAAACGGAAACAAGCCCAGGCAATTCTACTTCTTACTGAGTCTTGAGGACAAGGGTCTCAGTTTACGAGGCCAGGAAAGGGTATTGGGCTGAAAATGAGATCTGGGGTCTAGCCCTTGCATTGCTGTGTGTGTTTGTGTATGTGTGTCTCTCTGTGTGTGTACACGATCTTTAAAAGATCTGGCCTCTTTACTAGTTTTTGGTTTACTTTGTTCATACCACTGCCTAGAAAACCCCAGACACTGACTCAGTTCTACCATCTGCTTCCTCCTGTACCAGGTACAGCTCTGAAGGCTCTCACAGAGCAGTGTTAACTAGCGTCACCACAAACCCATGGTCCCAATCTCAAAAAAGACCCACTCATCTCCTCCTGAAATCTCTAATCATTGTAGTCTCAGCCTTTTGCTTCTATGCCTGTTCCTTTCCAAACTATTCTTCATAAATCATCCAGAGTTATCTCTTCAAACATACACACAACCATGCTATTTCCCTGCTCACAACTCTTTAATAGCTTCTCATTGCACTGTGAATAAAACCCAAACTCATTCCACGCCTACAAGGTCTTGCAGGTTCTTGCCCCCATCTTCTTCTCAGACCTCATCTCAGGCCATGCTCCTCTTTGTTAGTATTCACCAACTGCAATAATCCCCGTTTAGTTCCTTACACATGCCAGATTCGTCTATCCTGCTTGTTATGGACTGAATGCTTGTGCCTTCTCACCCCTGAAACTTAATAAATACACTGAAGCCTTAACCCCCACTGTGGCTGTATTAGGAGATGGGGCCTCTAAAAAAATAATTAAGGTTAAATGAGGTCACAATGCTGGGGCCCCAATCGGATGGGATTAGTGTCCTTATAAGAAGACACATTAGAGATCATGTTCTCTCTCTGTATAAATGCTAAAGAAAGGTAATGTGAAGACAGAGCAAGAAGGTGGCTGTCTACAGGACAGGAAGAAAGCTTTCATTAGAAACCCAATTTGCTGACACATTGATAACAGACTTCTAACCTCCAGAACAGTGAGAAAACAAGTTTCGGTTTTTTAAGCCACCCTGTCTATAGTATTTTGCTATAGGAGCCCAAGCAGAGTTAATATACTACTGCCTCAGAGTTTAAACATATGCTATTTCCTTCTTTCCAGAACTTCCCTCTTCCTTCCTTTTTTCAACTTCCTCACTTTCTGTTTAATATGCCTTCCAGTTGGATCACTGTAATAAAACAACTCTCCCAAAGGTCACCATTTCACCAAAACCAATGGGTACTTACCATTTTATTTTACTGGACCCTCTCTTTCCAATGGGACACTGTAGATCCCTTAGTTTTTGAACCCTCTTCTTCCCTGGCTTTGATTTCAATACTTTCTCTAGGTACTCCTCTAACCATTTCCTCAAGATTTCATTCTGGAACTGCTTAAATGTTAGTGTTTCACTTGATCTTGCCCTTGGCTCATGGTTCTATAATATTCTCCTTGGATAACTTCATCAATCTTCATGATTTTAATTCTAATAGTGTGTTGATGATTCCCAAACCCAGCTCAGTCCTCTAAAATAGATTTGAATATTCAACTGCTGGTTAACCATCTCTATTTGGGTAGTCCACAGGCACCTTAAACTCAAGATAGCTACAAGTGAACTCTATATCTCCCCTGGTAAACCAGTCTCTCTCTTTCAGTTCACTATTTCAGTTCACGGTCACATTGTGATCTGAACAAAAAAACCTAGGGTCATTCGAGGCTATTCCTTCTTCAAAACTGTTTTTTTTTTCAAGTACCAGAAATAAATTAGTCATAATTAGTCACTAGTTCACTCTGATTATGTTAGTGCCTTTGCAGTAACAATATGCTCTCATGGTTTCCTCAAGGCAAAGACACCTACCTTTCCCTCTTTGAAGTGCTTCTTGAGCTGCTTCTGCATGGCAGTCAGCTTCTTGGACTGCACGCCACTGTAAGCCAGCAGCATGCCACCAAACTGCCTCTCAGTGATTCTCCCATCCACAGGGTCATGGCGTTCAAACTGGAAAGTGAACAGAAAGAGTGTTCATGGGGTCAAATGGAAACTATTTTGAAATGGGATGTGGAATGATCAACTGTTGGATTCTGAGAAGAGCTGATGGCTGGGATCATATTTTGAACTATAATTCTCACCAAGATTAAAAAAAATTAGAAACAGAATATTTGAGTTTATATTCCAGATCTGTCGCTAAGTTACCCAACTACTCTAGGAGTCAATTTTCTCACCAATAAAACAGCTGCTATAACCTCTCCTATATCTTCTAGATCAGGAACTTCCTTGTAAGAATAAAAACAATGCTAAAACTCCATTCAAATTCATTAGTAATATTATTAGTAATAAGTGCTCTCTGGATCATTCACATCTCTGTTACTCAGAGAAAACTTAAAAGTTAATTATTATAAATTTGATCAATTGTACATACCAGTTCCTTGATCTGTACTTAATATTGTTATATAGACCTCTAAAGACTTCAAAGAAGAGAAATGTGTTTTCCAGTTTTCCCCCAACGGTAATAAAATGTTAGAACATCAATAGAGCTTGAAAAAAAAATGTATAGAGCATACAATGCCTCAATTAGACACGCATACTTATCACAAAGCTACAAAAAATCATTAAGCATATTTAAATATGCAGATGGAAAGGCTAAGCACAAAAAACTTCAAGCTAATCTAAGTAATATCAGAAAACTAAGATTGTCATTTAAAAACAGAGAGAAGTTATCTCAATACCAGCTGCAGTGTTAATGATATATATAAATGCCTAAATAATAAAATGGTTAAAATGGGCCTAGAAACCAATTAGAAAGCAACATGATTTCAACATGGTAAAATTTCCCCATGGTTTTATTGGAAAATAACAGTTACAAAGAAACTTTCACATTCCTACATGATAGGGCAAAATCTTATTCTCCTAAGAGAGTTATATATAGACATAAGACACAGCTAAGTAAGATCAAGTCAACAAACATTTCCTGAATGTCTACTAGTTATCTAGCGCTGTTCGTCACTGTAGGGTACAGGAAAGAAGATTCAATTTCTGTCCTTAGGAAATTTAACATCTAGTAACAAGATAAGGTTTCAATGTAAGATATAAAATAAGGAAGTATATAGTTAAGCGTGAAAGTCTCTCTCAGTTTTTATTTCCTTGCTTAGTTTAGTAAATTGATATACACTTTGTCTCCTCATTGGTCAAGGCTAGGTCAGTGAGCAAGACACACTAATTACATTTTAACAACAGTAATCATTTACTGTTAGTGTACTGTGAACCAGGTACTTCACTCATATAATCTTTCATTTAATTGCTGTAACAATCCTATGGAGTAGATATTATCAGCTCCATTTTACAGTTGAGAGAACTGAGGTAGATGAAGTTAGAGCTGGGAGTCATATGTGGCTCTGTCTGGAACCACAGACTGTTATCTCAATAACATACTATTTCCTCCTTCTAAACACTAGTACATATTCATCCTATAGGAGAGCAATATGTTGTTTTGGATGGTTATAAGGCAAGGGTGCTTAGTCATATTTGAGTGAAAAGCAAAACTCTTTCCATAGCAATCAGCATCATCCACACTAAGCAAAAGCCTCGTTTTTAACTTAGTCACTCAGTATTTCATGTTTGCCACACCATCACTTCTACAGAGCTGATTAATTTTTGACAATACTAAAAGTTTTCAGGATTTAATTTGATTTATGATTCAATTAGCCACCCTGAAACAAAAATGGAGGACTGATAAAATTTTTTGCAAATGAACATACTTTCTGCAATGTTTAAATCAGATTTTCAATGACATGTGATACCCGGGCCAAACTGGGCTTCTTCAAGGCTTGTCCTGCTCTCCTAGGCTTCAACTATTTAGGGTGTTCATTTTACCTTTATCTGGGAGATTTCACAGTTGTAGAGAAATTCCATAAATTTGATTTAGAGGAGTTAAGTTTTATCCCACAAGATAGATTCAAGGTTGCAATGTCTCTTTTTACAGTGTTGGCAGCAGCAGCATGTGCTCAGGCTTATGAAAGCCTGCATTCATCTGCTCTCCACAGGGGCATAAACCTCACCTCTGCCACGTCTCAAAGGAGTAAAGACAATTTCCAGTGGAGATCCCCAAGTAACAATTCCAGTGCTCAAATTAGCATTTTTACTAATATTCTTTAAAGACACAAACTTGTCTTTTTCTATCATTATTATTATTGTTAATATTTTGATGTGGTTGGAACATGAAAGGGCATGAAAGTGAAAGTGTCTGACTCTTTGCAACACCATGGACTGTTGCCTGCCAAGCTCCTCTATCCATAGAATTCTACAGGCCAGAAAACTGGAGTAGGTAGTTGTTCCCCTCTCCAGTGGATCTTCCCACCCCAGGGATCGAACCCAGGTGTCCCACACTGCAGGCAGATTCTGTACTGTCTGAGCCACCAGGGAAGCCTAAGAATTATAAAACTCAGCCCCAAGCAGTATAGCCCACTTCAAAGTTCACTACCTTCTCTATAATTAAGATTTGGAGCAGCACTAAAGACCTACTAGGCCAGGGAGTTTCAAGGGTAGTTTCTCAAGGACCTGTATTAGGGCTACATTTTCCAGGACAATAGCTTGACATCATGTGGCACCACATGAATATAATCCCCAAGGTCATGAGAGGGTCTTTGGGGAAAGATAGATTATTACAAAATTATCACAGTGTAGAAAGCTTCTAATTATACAGCTGGAAGCAATTCAAATGATTGGATTGTATTTTATTTGTCAGATATTGATAAAGCCTCTTAAGTTCCACTTAAGTAGGACAATTAAGAAATTCCATTCTATTTGATCCTGTGGCACAGAATACGTGTGTTCTAGGGTACCACCCACAATTTTCACTGCTCCTTCAGACTGTATTAACAAAGCTACAGTAATAGAAACAGCATGGTACTGGCATGATGCCAGATATAAAGATGAGTGGAACAAAAGAGCCCAGAAATAAACTCACACACCCTGGGGTTAACTAATATGACATGGGGATAAGAAAACACAATGGAGAAAAGGCTATTCCTTCAATAAGTGGTGCTGGGAAAACTGGAAAGACATAGAAAACAATAAGATTAGAACATTCCCTCCTATCATATATAAAACATTCCACATATAAAAACAAACTCAAGATGGCTTAAAGATCTAAACATAAAACTCTGAGAAAAAAACAGTTTGACATAAATTGTAGCAGTATTTTCTTGGATCAGTTTCTAAGACAAGAAATAACATAAAAAGATAAACATAAAAAGAAATAACATTAAAATGAAATAAAAAAGAAATAACATAGAGAGAGAGAGAAAGAGATTATTCTATGGGTCATAAAAAGGAAGAGGGTCGTAAACAGTTACTTACCACCGTATGGAAAAACTAAGGAAGGAAATGCATGCATTCCCAAGCCCCCGGGGGTAGTTTGCTACTCCACTTAATTCCTGAATATTCAGGAATTAATAAGGGACAGAGGATTCCTGACAGATCCAAAACAGCACACAGGAAGCCTCCTGTTAAATGCTTCCTGACAGCACGTCAGTACAGAAAACAGTATGGAAGTTCATTAAAAAACTAAAAATAGAAACACTATATGACCCATCAATTCAACTCCTAGGTATATCTATCTGAAAAAAATGAAAACACTAATTCAAAAGACACATGTACCCCAATGTTCATACCAGCACTATTTACAATAACCAAGACATGGAAGGAACTCAAGTGCCATCAACAGACGACGGAATTAAGAAGATGCAGTATANATAGAAACACTATATGACCCATCAATTCAACTCCTAGGTATATCTATCTGAAAAAAATGAAAACACTAATTCAAAAGACACATGTACCCCAATGTTCATACCAGCACTATTTACAATAACCAAGACATGGAAGGAACTCAAGTGCCATCAACAGACGACGGAATTAAGAAGATGCAGTATATATATAAATATATAAATATATATATATATATATATATATATGCAATGGAATACTACTCAGCCATAAAAAGAATGAAATACAGTCATTTACAGTAATATGGGTGAATCTAGAGAACATTATGTTTAGTGAAATAAGTCAGAGAAGGACAAATACTATTATCACTTACATGTGGAATCTAAAAATAGTACAAATGAATGTATATATAAAACAGACACAGATTCAAAGATACAGAAAGTAAACTTATGATTATCAAAGGGGAGATGAAAGGAGGGACAGACAAATTAGGGGTATGGGCCTAATAGACACAAACTACTATATACAAAATGGTAAGCAATAAGGATATATCGTAGAACATAAGAAATTATATCTATTATCTTGTAGTAATCTATAATGGAGCATAATCTGCAAAAATACTGAATCACTATGCTGTACACCTGTAATGAACACAATATTGTAAACTGACTATACTTCAAAAAAACAAACAAAAAAAGAAATTCTAATCTGTTGGATCCTGTGGCACAGAACATGTACGTTCAAGCACACTACCCACCATTTGCATGGCTTCCCTGAGTCTAGGAATAGAGCTGAACAGCTTAGCATTTTCTCTTCTGTGCCACTGCCACTTTCTCAAATGGATACAAGCTGTTGGCTTCCTGTTGTTCCCCAGGGGGCTGCAGGGCAGAGAAACGGGAGAGAAGAGGAGCCAAAAAACTGTCTGCAAGATTTTCCATCAGTTTCTGACCACACTGTGCCTCTCACTCCCATCCTTGTCCCTTGTTGAGAGAAAGAACAGTTCTTTGGAAGGACAGATGGTATGTGTGTGTATATGCATGCGCACACACACACACACACACACACACATAGAGAGAGATGAAATGATTTAAGGAAGAAGGGAAGCTAGGAACAAAACATGTACTATGAACAAAGGTCAAAATAAGATTAGAAAATCATAAAAGAAAAAAGAAATCAGTATCTGCAAGTGGGTCTTGATTTATTAAAGCCTTTTGAGGTTAATATATTTCAACAAATGTAAAATTCTTCTCTATCACAAAATTACATTCCAGGAGACTCTGTCTACCCCTCAGAGTAAATCCTGCCCTTTAACAAGTATAGGCTTTTCCTAGCTTCTGAACTGTACAATTTAAGTAATGCATAGTAATCTCAAGCCATTGAGCTGAATACATCTATGTTTTTCCATCTGACAGTATTTGGATTTTGAGATGTGAATCATGTCACTGCTGCTACTACTAGGAGTCTTAGAAAAACTGTTTTGGAAAAATGATTTCAGGCCAAGTTATCTACTGCAAACCACCCGTGAACATGACATGTTTAAATATGAAATCTATGTTTCTACGATTGGTAAGTGACATTAGAGAGCCCCAGGTCAAATTACCTTAATCTTAAGGTATGAATTTTCTTAATCTTTAAATACAAGATGCATCTTCATTGTCAATAATTAATATGACTGTCTTTTGGCTAAGGAAGAAGGCCTATAATTTGGATTGAAGGCAACATGACTCAGTGCCCTGAGCAAGGGACAAAACAATCCATTGGCATCTAGGGCCATGAGATTATAGATTACCAAACTTTTAACTTGCTAGACTCTTCTACTTCAAATCCAAGGATTCTTTCCATTTAAAAATGGTTTTAAAGAAAAGTCATGCTGGTGAGCAAATCAAGTGACTAAAAGACATGAGTACCAATCACACAGTTAGATCAGAAAAAGATTAACTTTATAGTCTGATAGTCAAAATTAGGAAAATAACAAGACTAGTGCATGAACTTAATATAGGATAATAAAAATCAGGATGTATTCGACTAAAGGTGTTGGAGAAAAATATTTTCGATCTGGAACAAAGGGATTCAAGGTTTGATAAGTTTTGGTTTCATTCCATGCAAAGTAATATATTTAAATGACTAGGAATATAGATTTTAGAATCAGCTGCCTGATTTTAGAATTAGCTTGAACCCATACTTGCTGCTGTGACTTACTTTCTCTAAGAATTTAACTACTTCTCACCAAAAAAAAAAAAGGGAGATAATATTCACAACCTCAAAGTGTTATAAGGATTAATTGGGATAATGTGTGCAGAGAAATTAGTACAGAGTTTGGTGCATAGTTTGAATTCCAATAAATGTAGCAATTCATATTCTTATCACCATATCACTTCTCAGGAAAGTACCTGAATTGATTATTCTCTTTTTTTAAAATATAAATTTATTTATTTTAATTGGAGGTTAATTACTTTACAATATTGTATTGGTTTTGCCATACATCAACATGAATCCGCCACAGGATTATTCTCTTCTTAATAAGTGTTAACTAAGTTCAGCTTACTAGGTCTCACTTCTCTTTTCATAACTGCTTTTGCCCCCTCTCGGTTTACAGGCTACTACTTTCATATTTGAAGAGCAGAAAAACTGAATGTAACAAATATCATTTATTGTACAACATAATAGAATAATTTCTAGATTAAACTACCTAGAGGAGGCTGAAGCAGAACTTATTTTTTTTTCTCTTTGGGTAGTATACTCATTTTCACTATATTGATTTTTCTGATCCATGAACATGGTGTATTTCTTTTTTTTAACTAAAAAAATTTTTTTTTCATTTTACAATACTGTATTGGTTTTGCCATACATCCACATGAATCCGCCATGGGTGTGCATAAGTTCCCACTCCTGAACCCCCCCTCCCACCTGCCTCCCCATATCATCCCTCTGTGTTATCCCAGTGCACCAGCCCCAAGCATCCAGTATCCTGCATCGAACCTAGACTGACGATTCATTTCTTATATCTTATACATGTTTCAATGCCATTCTCCCAAATCATCCTGCCCTCTCACTCTCCCACAGAGTCAAAAAGTCTGTTCTGTACATCTGCATCTCTTTTGTTGTCTTGCATATAGTTACCATCTTTCTAAATTCCATATATATGTGTTAGTATATTGTATTGGTGTTTTTCTTTCTGGCTTACNATGGGATCGCAAAGAGTCAGACATGACTGAGGTACTTCACTTTTCACTTTCATGCTTTGGAGAAGGAAATGGGAACCCACTCCAGTGTTCTTGCCTGGAGAATCCCAGGGATGGGGGAGCCTGGTGGGCTGCCATCTATGGGGTCGCACAGAGTTGGACAGGACTGAAGCAACTTAGCAGTAGCAGTAAGTTGTCCATGGCTTTTTTAATACAGAGGAGACTGCCACATAAACACGAGGTCAAAGTTATTGCACCGTTTTCAGTACAGAGGCAGAAAGGAAGTGAATTAGTATTTCAGACCAGAACCAACCAATTAAATGCACTAAAATTATACCACCATGATAACATAAAAAGGAAAACTGCACATTCTTCTGTCATATATTTACCAGCATATATTGGCAGAGAGGCCAGGTATTTCAAATGTTTGAAGCTATCTAGAAATTATGGTTTGAGATATATTAATTATAGCTTAGCAGTATTCATTTACTAAAATTGTGTTAACTTTTACTCCACTCTGAGAGTAAAATTTGCCCCATGGAGCCCTCTGGCACATGGACATGATGATCATTGAAAAGTCGTACAGGAAAGGTGAATCTTTTTGGATGACTTCTGCAAAGCTAGCTGAGAAGGGCATCTAAGGTTATGCTTTATTATGGCACTTTAAAATAAATTATGTTTCACTAAGCAGAGCAGGCTCCTGTTGACAAAGTATGTATAAAATCTGATTAGCTTTGGTGAGTTAATGACTACATGTTCAAATAAATGGACTTCTTACTAGACTCACCGGATTAACCAGCTCCACAATTTATTATTTTTCCTTGGCAGAAATTGAATGCAAAGCCACATTAACATCACATTGGAGGTTATACATAATCCCAAGTGAAGAAAATCAAAGAGATTGTTCCCCTAGCTATCATAACCCTGTCAGAGCATAAATACAGTGAATTAAAAAACTTATTTCAAATCCACAGTTAGGAAACAAATACACCACAATATTCTTTAAGATCAGTTGTGGAGATATTGTACTAAGAGAACTTTAATTAATCTTTCCTACTGGAGAAAGAGAAAATGCCTTCATAGGCTCTTTAAAATCAAAATAAGCAAATCAACAAACCAACCAGCACCATTTCCCAAACATTAGAAAAATCCCAGCATTACTTTAGATTCAAATTTAAAAACTAGTCTCAATCAAATTTAACCTGATACTCATTTACTTAAAAATTTAGTTCAGTTTAGCATTGGAAAGACTGACGTTGAAGCTGAAACTCCAATACTTTGCCCACTTGGTGTGAAGAGCTGACTCATTTGAATAGACTCTGGTGCTGGGAAATATTGAGGGCAGGAGGAGAAAGGGACAACAGAGGATGAGATGGTTGGATGGCATCACCGACTCAATGGACATAGGTTTGGGTGGACTCAGGGAGTTGGTGATGGACATACTGCGGTTCACGGAGTCGCAAAAAGTCGGACATGACTGAGCGACTGAACTGAACTGAACTGAGCCTACAGGGGGAATTCTTGACAGAAAGCAGAGTTTGATCCCATTTCTTTAGTTAACATCACAGAGTAAGATGAGATTATACCTAAGTGAATAATTGTAAATTGTGTAAAGGGATAACCAAACAATAGCTACTTTCTGCCTAAAAGTTCCAAGTCCATTAGACCAAAAAAAAAAAAAAAAATCAACATTTTCAGACATACAGAAGGCTAACACTAAGTGATGTATTATCCAGGTGTTTTAATATATACCATCTTCTGTGTATCATGAGAGCAAAATTCCTTAAATCCTGAGTTAAAAAAAGCAATCTGTTAGTTTTTAACAGGTTGGTGTTAAAAACTCATTTGGTGTTACAGCGGGAATTTTCCAAGTTGATTACAAAATATTTCAGAAAAAAATCTATGCAGTATTTTCATTATAGATAGTGATTTCAAAGAGATCTTAACAGATATATTCTTTAAATTACAAGCATGCAAACTAAAACATATCACATCATTTTAGCTGTACATTTCTTTCTTCAGAATGTACAATACTTCTGCCACTAAGGAGAGCAATATACCATGATGCATAACACAACAGAGATTAAGCTTCATCCCTTGGGGGAAAACTTGAATCCTAGAGATGAGAGGAGCCTTCCTTGTCAATTCAAAAGCTGCATGCTGCTGCTAAGTCGCTTCAGTCGTGTCCAACTCTGTGAGACCCCACAGATGGCAGCCTACCAGGCTCCCCTGTCCCTGGGATTCTCCAGGCAAGAATACTGGAGTGGGTTGCCATTTCCTTCTCCAGTGCATGGGAGTGAAAGTGAAAGTGAAGTTGCTCAGTCGTGTCCGACCCTCAGCGACCCCATGGACTGCAGCCTACCAGGGTCCTCCATCCATGGGATTTTCCAGGCAAGAGTACTGGAGTGGGTGCCATTGCCTTCTCCACAAAAGCTGCATAGCAGGACACATTTCTTTGGAAACAGAAGGGACTGTGACAGGAATATGGCAAGCATTTGCTGAGTCTGGATTACACGAACATGCAGCTGGGTGTCTGGTGAAGCAGAGAGAAACTATGGATGTACACTGCCTGAAGACTACAAGGAAGCAAGCCTTCTGGGAAGGAAGAACATAAGGCTGCAATCCTCTGTTCACTAGATTCACAGCTAATGAAACATGTGAGGGAGAGCTGCGGTGACCCTGAGCAGTACCAGTGGTTCAGAAAGGCAATGGGACATCTGCGACAAATCAAGCCAGGGCAGAAAAACAAACTGGTGGGACGGCTTCCACGATGAGTCAGTTGCTGGGAAAGGCAGAGATGGTGGTAGGGCCATGAGAGAGCACTACTGGAGATGGCCTGTCACTGGAACTATTCTTGACACAGCCCGCCAAAGGCTATTCTTATACCCTGGGGAAGGTGGTAAGTGTACACAGGTGGTACCCTATATAGAAATGGTCCCCAGTGTTCCTCGTCTTCTGATATTCTCTCACGTGCAGTCTCCTCCCACAATGGACCATGTCAAGAGAGCCCTGTGAAGAGGTCCAGAGAAGGAGGAACTGAAAGCCTCATGTGAGTGAACTTGGAAGAGGACCCTCCAGACTAGTCAGGCTTTCAGAAGACTGCAAGTCTGGCTGACACTGTGACCACCACCAAATGAGAGACAGCCAGAAGCACCCAGCTGAGCTGCTCCTGGATTCATGGCCCTTAGAAACTGTGTGATATAATAAATTCTTTAAAAGGCTAAGTTTGAGCATAATTGCTTATGCAATAATAGCTAACTAATGCAGAGTTGTAATACTTCAATTTTTAGAAACCATCTTCCTACTTTGAAGAAACACTAGAGCTTGCGCAGAAATCTATACCAGCAGTGGTAGTAACACCAACATGAGAGCTGGAGTTGCAGCATCATACACATTACCTTGAACAAAAGCAACTGTGAAATCAACCCTATTAACATTAATTCATCCTCTATGTCAGAGAGAAACAGAGAAACAATTACTACCACAACAAAAATGACCCACCAGACAGGAAAGGTACTTTTACTACAGCAAATGAGATACTTCTAGAGTTTCTGGGTTTGTACTCTGGCAGTCTTAATAGCACAGAAAATTCATGGAAACTACTTCTAAATAGGAAGGTGAATAATAGTATATTAATATCTTTAGCAAATGATGACAGCAATAACTTTGTATTAATGGTTCTGTATATGATGTCCATTAAAGAGAAAGTGAATCAAATTCAAGGAAAAACGACTTCAGTTCCTTAATTTCTGGCATCATGCTCCATAATGTATCCATCTGTAAATTTGAAAAATATTATCAAACATCTCACTGAGGTATATCTTCAAGCACAATGAATTCAATACACCTCACTTATTTTTCTAGTTGGATATTCTGGAAATCACTGATTTGGGATGAAAGATAGAATCAACATAATGACTGTGAAACTGGAAATTTTCTGGAATCTTTTCAAACATTAAAGGAGAAAAAACTGCAAAGAATATCAAGATGGGCCACTGGACAGAGATGTCAAGAAATTACTGACTTCCCTTACTTCCTTTTCTGATAAAGCAAGAAGCGCAGGAGCCAACAGCAGTTTCTGGGAAGGGGCTCTGTGGAGCTGCCCAACATTCGGCACTAAAATTTCACACAGGTAGTCACAGATGAATGAATAAATGAACAAATCTTCCTAGAGTAATTGGTGGGTGCCAGGCATGCCACTGGGGTCTTTCTTATCTCAGGCAGCTTTCCTTACAAGTCTGTGAGGTGGCTATTACCCTAACAGTACAAATGATGAAACACAGGCTCCCAAGGCCATAGAGGTAAACCTCACATTTAGATCAACTTTCTAAAAATCCAAATGGCGTAACTGTATACTGATTATTCTTTTCACAAATATTTATTGTTCACCTCTTCTATGCATACCTCCATCATTGTACTTTTCTTCCTGTACTGTAATAACTAATTTCCCAGACTGATTATAGTTCCTTAAATTTAGGAATCAGGGTCTACTTGGTTTCATTATCCAGTATCTAACACAATGCCTGGTACACACCTAAACACTAAATAATTTTAATTTGTTATTAGTAAAAAAAAAAAGACTAATTATTACATTTTTGGTTTTTATTTCTTCTGCTAGGTAGATGTGCTATCACATCTCAAGGAAAGACTGGTAAAGAAAAGGGGCATCTCCCAAAAAGCTTTTTTGGCATTGCTTTATTCAGGCTTTCCTGATAGCTCAGCTGGTAAAGAATCTGCCTGCAATGCGGGAGGCCTAGGTTTGATCCCTGTGTTGGGAAGATCCCCTGGAGAAGGGAAAGGCTACCCACTCCAGTATTCTGGCCTAGAGAATTCCAATGACTGTATAGTCCATGTGATTGTAAAGAGTCAGACACGAGTGAGCAACTTTTACTTTATTTGAGACTTTTTATGTTAAAAATGATTTAAGTAGTTTGTATTTCATTAGGCCAAGGAGCTTTAATATGAAAAAACATTCATGCTAATACTGCGGTAGATTGATATAAAATAAATAAGGAGAATGTGGGCAGAGAGGGAGAAAAGGCATTCTATTAAAATAAGAAATGAAAGAGACTTGACAAAAGCTGTTTTTGTGCTGTTAACTGAATTCAGAGGGTAATAACCTGATATAATTTATATGATCCTCTAAAGTGGCATTTGCTCAGAGACTGTATTCAACAGGCTGCAATGCATTATTTATTCACAAATTACTGCAAAGCTGGCTCTGATTCCTAAGATATTGTCTAGACTTCTCAGTCTCCCCTAAGGTTATATGGCAGGCTAGAGTATAAAGCTATTTTTAAAAAAAATCTCCTTTCCCTCTAAGAAAGAAAAAAATAGACTTAGAAGAGTTATTTAAGGCCAAATTAGTTAGAAGAAGGGAAAAAAATTAGAGGACAAAAAGCTTCTTTCCACTCATTAGTACAGTATCATTCTTTAAAGCTCCAATAGAGTATTGTAAAGTTAAATTTAAAAATAAATAAATAAATAAATTAAAAAAAAATAAATAAAATGTCCATAAATTCTGAGAACCATAATTCTGAAATATGGCGAAAGATGGCTAGAAGAGGGATAAAAATGAAAATACCTACTCAGATCCCTTAGGCAACACTGAGTTTCAAGTTCTTCATTCAAGGTCTGATTTAGAGGCCAAATTTGATCTTTCTACTGGTCCAGCTACCTCCAGAAATCTGAAGAAAGCTTCTCTTCTCTTATCCAGTCCCCTGCTTTTCATATGCTTCTCAACATCTCTGCAGACCCAGACTTGAAGGCACACTCTACCAACCTGAGAACACCTAAGAGACACATTAAATCTTGTTTGGGACAAACTGGGTAAGAAAGGTCACTTTCTCTGCCATCCCTCTCTTGGCTCCACTCCCAGTGTACTCAGCGGTTCCTTGCCTCTTCTCATCTAACCAGAACAAAGAGCTAACAAAAATTCTTTCTTTAGATATAATAAATTGCAGAGTTAAAGCTGACTCAAATATTGCCATCTCTGGGAAAATTTCCTGAGTGGTCCCTTGCTCTTTTACTTCACAGACTGATTTACATGTCCCCTATTATACTCTAATTGCACCACATAAATCTCTCCAATATTGTACTTACAAAACTGTGCACGAATTTCTGGTTTATTCAGCTCACTTTTATAAGTTTCTTGGGAGTAGGGACAGTATTTTGTTTATCCCTTAATCCTGAGCATTCAGCACAGCTCCTGGAAAGCTAGTGTAAGTCAGTAGTTAAGTGCAGACTCTAAAATTGGGTAGAAGGCCTAAAGAGACATTTTTCAAAAGAAGACATACAGATGGTCAACAGAATTATTAAGAGAAACATAAATTAGAACCACAATGAGGTATATGACCTCACACCAGCCAAAATGGCCATCATTAAAAAATCTACGAATGTTGGAGGGGGTAGTGAGAAAAAGGTACCCTCCTGCAGCGTTGGTGAGAATGTAAATTGTTATAGTCTATGAAGCAGGGCAAAGGCTAATAGAGTTTTGCTAAGAGAATGCACTGGTCATAGCAAACACCCACTTCCAACAACACAAGAGAAGACGCTACAAATGGACATCAACAGACGGCCAACACTGAAATCAGACTGATTATATTCTCTGCAGCCAAAGATGGAGAAGCTCTATACAGTCAGCAAAAACAAGACTGGGAGCTGACTGTGGCTCAGATCATGAACTCCTCATTGCCAAACTCAGACTTAAATGGAAGAAAGTGGGGAAAACCACTAGACCATTCAGGTATGACCTAAATGAAATCCCTTATCATTATATAGCGGAAGTGAGAAATAGATTTAAGGGACTACATTTGATAGATAGAGTGCGTGATGAACTATGGACGGAGGTTCATGACATTGTACAGGAGACAGGGATCAAGACCATTCCCAAGAAAAAGAAATGCAAAAAGGCAAAATGGCTGTCTGGGGAGGCCTTACAAATAGCTGTGAAAAGAAGAGAAGCGAAAAGCAAAGGAGAAAAGCAAAGATATACCCATTTGAATGTAGAGTTCCAAAGAATAGCAAGGAGAGATAAGAAAGTCTTCCTTAGCAATCAATGTGAAGAAATAGAGGAAAACAATAAATGGGAAAGACTAGAGATCTCTTGAAGTAAATTAAGAGATACCAAGGGAACATTTCATGCAAAGATGACTCAATAAAGGACAGAAATGGTATGGACCTAACAGAAGCAGAAGATATTAAGAAGACGCAGCAAGAATACACAGAAGAACTGTACAAAAAAGATCTTGATGACCCAGATAATCACGATGCTGCGATCACTCACATAGAGCCAGATATCGTGAAGTCAAGTGGGCCTTAGGAAGCATCACTATGAACAAAGCTAGTGGAGGTGACAGCATTCCAGTTGAGCTATTTCAAATCCTAAAAGATGATGCTGTGAAAGTGCTACACTCACTATGCCAGCAAATTTGGAAAACTCAGCAGTGGCCACAGGACTGGAAAAGGTCAGTTTTCATTCCAATCCCAAAGAAAGGCAACGCCAAAGAATGTTCAAGCTGCTGCACAGTTGCACTCATCTCACACGCTAGCAAAGTAATGCTCAAAATTCTCCAAGCCAGGCTTCAGCAATACATGAACCATGAACTTTCAGATGTTCAAGCTGGTTTTAGAAAAGGCAGAGGAACCAGAGATCAAATTGCCAACATCCGCTGGATCTTAGAAAAAGCAAGAAAGTTCTAGAAAACATCTATTTCTGCTTTATTGACTATGCCAAAGCCTTTGACTGCATAGATCACAATCAACTGTGGAAAATTCTGAAAGAGATGGCAATACCAGACCACCTGACCTGCCTCTTGAGAAATCTGTATGCAGGTCAGGAAGCAACAGTTAGAACTGGACACGGAACCAGACTGGTTCCAAATAGGAAAAGGAGTATGTCAAGGCTGTATATTGTCACCCTGCTTATTTAACTTATATGCAGAGTACATCATGATAAATGCTGGGCTGGAAGAAGCACAAGTTAGAATCAAGATTGCCGTGAGAAATATCAATAACCTCAGATATGCAGATGACACCACCCTTATGGCAGAAAGTGAAGA